>JAHREE010000169.1:22042-34301 GCA_033628505.1 Tringa tobata | reverse complement strand
AACAGCTTTTCCAAACACTTGGGTTTTTGTTTTGCGGCTCCAGCGAGCTGGGTTAGAAACTGTTGTTTTGTGACCACAGGAACTTTTATTTTCTTCTTTCACCGCTGCCACATTTGCAGCATCCAGTGTCATAAAACGTGTGCCATGACAGAAGCTGTCTGCCCCACAGAGCCTCTGGCCAGCAGTCACCTATGGCACTGGCCAAACCCCCCGGCCTCTCCAGGCCTGGTAATGCGGTGACAAGGGGAGTCCAGCATGTGGAAGCTATTGTCACTGCCAGATGTTTCTTCTCTTTAACAGAGAGAGCAGAGAATCCAGCCCTATCGAGACCGGACTGTGGATTCAGCACTTCCCTGGAGGAAAAGGTTGCAACATTTCAGAGAGAAAGAAACTCCAGTTGAATGGACATTCTCACATGTTTTTTGCAGTTTCTATTTTAAGTGTCGGCCTCTGAGCTGTTTGAGGAATGCATTTGCAGTCATTAAAGAGACCCTTTAGTTTTCTAAGACTTTTAAGGCCCTGGTTTCCAGCTGTAAATCTGCATCTGACTGTTTTGGGTGCTAGAAAAGGGTTGATTCTACTGGTACGTGAAACAGCAGCATAAAAAACGTAGCCACAGACTGTGCAGAACAATTAACAGTAGCTAAAACGCTACCTTACCGTTTAATCACCACCTTAGCAGTAGTAAACAACTCTGGTTAAAAATGTAGTATTGAAACTAGTGTAATAAAAATAATGGCAGCAGAAAAGGTTCAATACAATTGAACAAGGCACAAATGTTCCATTTTTCAGAGTCTTCTGAGATAAGGCAAAACATGCCTGCCAAGTGCTAAGGAGACAGTTTAAATTAACCACGGGCAGGGTTAGAAGTGTCATTGGATTAGAGGCTTTGTCCACATGGAACCGGCACAGCAAACGCAAAGACAGTCCATCTCCAGTGCCTGCTCGAGAAGCCAGTCTTTGCCTTTCAGTGGAGCTGTGCATCCAGGTCGTATTTCTCGCAGAATTTGTCTGTGAATGGTATACAAGTGAGGAACTCGCACCACTCGCACTTGATGGGGTAGAAATAGAACAGAATCACAAGTCCTGAGAAGAGTGCAATGAAGATGAGCTGGAAAACTATAATTTGGCATCGCTTCCTATATAAATCAAACTTCCCAAAGCTAATGTAGGGCAGGAAGGCAAAGGAGAGGAAGAAACCACTGATAAATCCTGAAATGTGGGCAAAATTATCAATCCAAGGCAGGAGGCCAAAGGCAAAAAGAAAGAGCACCACTGCCAGCAGCTTGAAGAAGGCCCTCCATGGGCGTGCCAGGATTTGCCAACTCTGGAAGAGCTCCACAAAGAGACAGGCCAGAATCCCAAACTGGGATCCTGCAGGGCCAACCTGCAGAAGAAGAGCATCACAGGTAACATCAGGCACATTCCATCTGGCTCCTGCAGCCAGCTCCAGGCATTACAGTTATATAGCATTCAACTCCTTGTTCTGCATTTCTCGGGAAGGAGATGCCGCAGCCTTCAACTTCATCCTTATCACAGGGTTCAAGGAGTAAAGGGGCCTGGTTTGATTTAGGATCAAAGTAGATGTGAGGCCAGCGATCACCAGAAGAGACTTTAAGGAGGGCAGATCTTTTTTAAGTCACCAGAGGGGAGAAGGCTTTGAAGGCGATCTCCTGGCTCCCCCCACCCACCATGCACTTTTCCTTATTGAAGGACCTGGAAGACAGTCCTGGATAGTCTGGGAGAAAAGTGAGCTCTGCCTCTTTGCCCTGTAGAGGGTCTCTGGCATCAGCTACAGCTTTCAATTCCCAGCTTCTCTTATCCTGTGGTTGGATAAACCCCCCATTCATCATGGGAGGCAGCCTTCTTACTGCAGGCAGACCGCAGCACTGACTTGGAAAGCTTAGGGTACTCTGGGAATGTTATTGCTCAGCAGCCAGATGATGGTCTGGTGCCATCTTCTAGCTACAAATCTGCACAAAGCACGTGTTGCAGAGACAAGCCCTGCTCTGGTGTCTTTGCCGGAGAGGCACAGGTGTGTAGCAAAGGCTTGTGTTCAGGGCAAGTTACCAGGACCCTAGTCTGCAGGAGACCCACCTCTGCTCTGTAGGGTAGAAATATTGCACTGGCAAGGTTCCCAGTGATGCCACTGAGCAGGTAGATGATAGAGATGCGATGCCATCCTGCCAGCTTCTCTAGGTCCCGCAGGATCGTCATTTGGAAACAGACTGAAACCAGACAGTGCAGGATCCTGCCAAGTTCAGAGTACAGGAGCTGAAGCAGCAGCCACTGAAGTCACCCCTGTGCTTGTGTTCTGCGCCAAGCCTTGCTGGAGAGGTCCTTGTCTGTCCTTGCCCACGTCTCTACCATCCCTCCCAGCAAACGCAGCATGGTAAACCCCAGCAGGGACAACAACTCAGCACCCCCGTGTCCCCAAGGGAAGGGACTGCCAGAACAAGCCTCAGCAATCCCAGGGTTCAGGGTTCCCCCACCCAGACAGTGGAAGTTTCACACCTGTGCTTACCCAGCATGGAGGAAAAGCGAGAGCCAGAGGCGGTAGAACTGGTCAGGGACTTCTGGATTCAGGAAAGGGAGGAGTCCACAGACGTCATCCATGCAGTGCACCTAGGGCAAAAGGGGGCCGTGAGGCGTGTAGCCAGCATGGCCCCTTAGGAGGGACAGAGCAGAGGCTGCAGTGAGCTCTGAAAGAGGGGCTCTTCTCCCTCTGCATCAAGTCCCAGGCCTTGTCTCCAACACCAAGTTACACATGACCCTACCCATTCCCTGTGGCAGCTTTATGCCCTCATTCTTTACCCCAACACAAAACTGAGACATCGGTATTTGCTCGCCAGGAAAATGGGGTTCACCCGCTGCTTCCACAGTGGTCCTGTGTTGGGCTTTCACAGCTGCCAGCCCAACTGGTCTCCAAAGAGGGACAGATGCAGCCAGCTCTGCCACTACAGTCTGGATCAGCAGCTTCCCCCGGGCTCAGTGTGGGACAGGACACAGGATTCCCACCTACATCACACCACTCGTCTCCAGATCTTGCCAAGCTGCTAAGGGGAACAGGGGGCAGAAGGGCAGCCACACAACCCCCCAGCTCCGCACTCACCTGAGAGCAGAGGGTTGCCTCCTCATGGAAATAGCCCCGCATAAATTCACAATACTCCCGGGAGGTTATTTCACACCTGGAGGAGGCATAAGTAGTCAAAACAAGGAACAAGTCACACGTGGAAGGCACAATGGATCAGCCTGTGCCCTCCCAGGCCACCCACTCCCCCTTGTCTCATCCCAAATCTGCCTGTGAGAACTGGTGCCTTCAGCTGCCCCTGATGTGCTGCAGTGTCTCAACAGCAAATGCACTAATACATTCCCACTGAGCCCAGTGCCACTCTCCACACCCCTCTCTGGCTTCTCTCCCACAGCCAAAGCTGAGTCCCTTCCACAGATTAACACCTTGCACACAGGGGCTCCGAAACAAGCACTACCAGAGCTTGGGAGAGCTGTGTCTCTGGGCCTGGGGGAGTCTGTACCTCTGTAGCTGACAGAGTGGAAAGGGGGGGCCAGGCCAAGAGCATCCTGGTCATGACTTTCAGGGACAGAGAAACTCCTTGGGGCAGTACTGATTTTTCTCCCCAGCAGGGAAAGCCAAGCACTGGGCAACTACTTAAGCTGAGGAAGATCAGCAGCATCCTCCTCAGTAAACCCAGACCAGGTCATTTCCTGACATCTCCTTGAGTGCTCAGGGACTCCAGGCTGGGGCCAATGTAGCCCGTCAGGACCAAGCTGGTCATTCCCAAGGAAAAGTGCAGAACTCCCTAGCAGAAGTATTCAATCCTTTGGGATCTGAGTCCCTCCAAACTGCAGGACCGGTTGAGCGAGACATCCTGCCATACCAAAGACTCAGGCTGGCTGTTATCTCTGCTCATCCCAGAGTCCTACTCTATCTGGGAGACCTGTCATGGCTCCCTGTCCAATTCCCCCTCCCAGCAGGGCTCTGGGCTGCATGTGGGAAGGACAAGGAGGACAAATGGCTGTGTCTACAACCTGAAAAGGGTCCCCTGTCCCTCTCCATACAGATAAAGCTCATTACCTTCCTTTGGTCCCAATGCAGCAGGGCCGGCCTGTTATCACGCAGTCCATGTGAAGGTGGTTGGTGTAATTCCCAGCACTGTTTTTTGTGCAGATCTGGAAAATGACAACAGGCTGCAGTCAGCCAGCCATGGCTTTGCTTGCTGCCTGGGTAAAGCCAAAACAGCCCCATGGGAAGAAGCCTCCTTTTGCCTCCCTCTGACAGCAGGATGGTTCCTGACACCCCATCTGCCTGAGCCTCAACCAACACCTTCTCTCTGCTGAGGGATGACAACAGCCCCGAGGATGAGTGGGTCTCCATTGCCCTGTTACCCTGGCAGGGCCCAGGGCTTTAGTTGGCACAGGGGAACTTCTGTCGTTGGAGGGCTTTGAGCCTTGACTAGACAAAGCCCACATTTCCTTTACCCCCCCCCCCCCATTCCACCAACACAGCTGTGGCTCTGCACAGTGGGATGCAAATGCCATATTCCAGCTGCCCACACAGGCTCTGTGCCACCAGCAATGCTCACCGGCCACTTGGTGATGTCATCTGGCCACTCATGCGGCTCCATGGAGGCTGGCTGCTCACACACCCTGCAGCAACAGAAAGCAGAGATCTGCCTGAGAAATAACTTTCCCCAGCACTGGGCAGGATCCCCCAAGGGAGCCACCGCTCTGTCCCTGCCCCCAGGCTGTGGTCCCACAGCTCCCCTCTGTCCCTGGCAAGGGGCTGGTGACACGCTATGACAGATGAGCTAAGGCTGAGCTGATCAAAGCCTCCTCCCAGTGAGCAGAGATCACGGCTTCCCAAAGGCAGCTGCCCAGCAACTCACTGCCTCCTTTCCAGGGGCACACAACCCCAAAGGTGGGCACTCAGATGGTCTCAGCTCTACGTCAGCCCATGGTGACGGAGGACAGAGGTGTGTCCCATGGCACAGAGAGCTGGCAGGGCTCTGGGGCAGAAGTGGGCTGGGAACGGGACCGCTGTACCCCAAGAAGGGAGCCTGTGCGAGGAGGAGGTGAGGAGGGGGAGAGGGATGAGGAAGGTACCCACAGCTATGCAGGTGGGCAGCCAACAACAATGGAGACCAGGGACAAGCAGAAGTATGATCATGCTCTGCCTCCCTTGCAGCAAGTTGGGGCAAGTAGTGACATCACTACCCCTATGTCCCCTGGTCTCCAGAGCAACCAGCTGGCCTGGGACTCCATGGTCTCTGACTTTACCATCACAGCAGCCCTGTCCCCTCTCCCAGGGATAGGCAGGACCTACCTGGGGTCCTGATGACAAACAGACCCAAACTGCCTCTTGTTTCCTGCCAGCATTGGTGTGCTGGGATGATGGGGCCACTTCACCCACACAGCCAGGGTGGACTGCAGGAGAGAGGAGACGTGTCACCGTGAAACCCAAGGTGGGAAAAGCATCAACAGAAGTGGCCCTGAGCCTGCAGGGACAGCATGGAAAGGGGCCACCACACTCACTGAGCACTCCTCCTCCGAGGTCTGCACGCAGCCCGACTTGTCGTTCCGCACGCAGCAAGCCGAGTGCTTCTCCTTCTCCCGCTTGGCGCTGATGAAGCTGTGCACTTGCTGGTCCTGCCTCATGCACGGCGAGAACTTGGCCCCCAGGTGGATCAGGGCCTCCTGGCAGAGATGGAAACACTCAGCTCAGCCAAGGGGCAAAGCAGGGGGAACTGTGAGGGGTACCCCTATAAGGGCTCAAGGGACCAGGGACAGGTCCTGCACGATGAAGCCCAACAGACATCAGGCACACCCTCAGTATTTGGCTTCAAGAAGGCAAGCCCAGCACAAAGTTTAGGATTTCCTTGCCCATGGCCCCAGAAAGGCCAGCACTGTGGCCAGGAAACTTTCAGACACAACAGCCTTTCCCAGGAGGAATGGTATCAGGAAAGCTGTCACGCACCATACAACTCCTGCATCTTCTCTAGCCTCAGTCTTGGCTTCCTAGGAACAAGGTGCAAAGCAGGAGCACCAAGGTCCACCCCAGCCTCTAGGTAGCCCACTCTGCAGGTGGCTGGGGCCAGGTGCCAGTGATGGCAGGGCCCCATGGAGAACTCCAACCAACAGCAATTGGTAGCACCTGCAGGGCACAGTCTCTCATCAGCCCACAACCGTCCCAGGCAATAGCACTCACTGAGCTGGGTCCGATCCAGAAGTTTTCCTGCTGAACATATTTGACATTTTCATAAACCCCTCTGTTTCGCAAGACCTGCAAGGAGAGAAAGAGAGAGCCCCGTGAGCTCCTGCCCACAGAGTCAGCAGGGAAAGCAGCTGGGGCTGGTGAAACAGCACCCAGGATGAACAGAAACCCCCAGAGCTCTCTCAAACTGGTCTTTTGTAGAATCACAGGTACAGCCCCATCAAGACATAGACACCTTCATCATGATCTTAAGATTTCATTTGAAACGTTTATCTCCATCTACTTCAACTTTTAAAAAATCCCAAGGCCTGGAGACCATGGGAGGCTTGAGAGCCTGCAAAAAGCTTCACACAGCTCAGAAGCATAAGCAGCACTTACTGGCAGTGTGGGCTCAGGTGCTGGTGACAGTGCTCTGAAAGCTGTGAGACACGTAGGTGAGAAGCTCCACAGGGCATCCCCTGCATGGAGCTGTAGAGATATGTAGCCCAGAGACCTTTAACAACACATGGGGAGGCTACAACAAGCTTCAAGATCAGCTCTCAAAGTCAAACAGGTCAGTTTTGGTCCTGGCAAAAGCAAAATTCTGCAGCTGTTGCAAAATCCTAACTCAGTTTGAAATATTTCCCTGTCATGAACATCCTTCTGGTCTCCACCAGGAGGGGAACAAGTTGTTTGAAAGGGCTCCCAGCACAGACACAAATAGAGCCTGCAAAGACCCCACCGTGCTTTGTGCTGGATATAATTTGATATCAAGAGCAATGTGGCCACGGGAGGGAGAGCAGGCAGCGCAGGGGCTCACAGAGATGCTCCAGGCACCCACCCAAGGCTGGACACCCAGCATCCGGCCATCAAGGCCCTCAGCCAAGTAGCCAATATGCTGAAGACCACAGTACAAGAGCCAGCAGCTGAAGACAATCACACTCCAGGCAAGTCAGGGGAATTTACTTACTGAATCAACAGTTTCATGCTGTGAGAACCCCACAGGGGCAATGCCGTAGATGCACACAGCGAGGATGGTGATGAGTGAATGCACAAAGGTGACCCAGTAAGTGAAGAAAGGCCTGGATGGAGGGAAAGGGAGATCAGAGGCAGAAACCCAGGCACATTAAATCTATTCACAGAAGACAGGAGAAAAGCTGCTGTTTTTCCCTCAGGCACCTCGGCAGAATCTGGGGTACAGGGCCAGGACCATCAAGGGACACGCAAGACTGAAGGCAATGACAGGTGTTGCTGGCAGACAGACCCTGTTTACTATGACTGCCCCATTATATTGGGCAAGCCACGCTTTCCCAAGTAAACATCCATGAGAATACATAAACCTGATGCCAGTGTGTGCTGCGTGTCTGAAATCATGACTTTTGGGGAATGATGAGAGGCAGAGATACCTCAGCCCTCCTGTTCATCACAGGACAGTGATGGTGGGGCAGAGATCTGCAGTCTCTCCAGGTAGCCAAGACACAGACACCCAAAGCAACGTGAGGAGCAGAGTGAGCTCCCAGTGATGCTAACATGCTGCTCTCTGCTCCAGTTTGCACTGTACTTCAGGGGTACAGACTAAGGGGTCTTAGCAGCACATTTCACCCAACTACCCCAAGGCAGTGACCTGAGTCCCCACGGGGTGACAGCAATCACTCACTCCCTAGTTCTGTTGGGACCCCTTCTATGACCACAGCTCTCACCTGTGATCGTCCATGTCCTCAATCTGCCGCTTGACATAGCTGTCGATGCGCTTGCGGTAGGTACGGTTCGTCAGCTTCCCCACCATCCCCAGGCCATACGGCCTCTTCTCCTTGGCAAAGAGCTTCCTGACAGGGACGGCGATGCGCTGGCCGCGCTTCTGCGGGCTGACACTCACCACCTCCTGCCGCAAGCGGACCTTGGGCTGTGACAGGGCCCCATCTTTTTGCTTCCTCCAGCCTCGCTCCAGCGGGCTGAAACGAAAAGAGGGACAGCAGTGGTTACCTTCCACGTGGCACAGCAATGGGGACCAGCCCCTCCCAGGTCTTTGGTGGCAACAGACCTCCTGTCTGTCCCACCACAGCTGGGCTGAGCAGCAGCTGATGGAAGACAAGGAGAAGTAGAAGCTTCAAAGGGTTATGCAGTGCCAGATGACACAGGACTACATGCAGAAGGTGGCACAAGGCATCTGTGCCAAACTAAGCCCCACCGACGAGGGGCTCTCAAGGCTTTAAAGAAGTGTTTCAGCAACAGGCTGAAATGTAGAGGCTGCAGCCTCATGCACATCTGTGTCCTCCTCTCCTTCATCCCTCTTACTCTGCTCTCTGTTATGAGATGGAAGTGTAGTTTAGCCCAGGAGTGGATATCCCCACCCTTAAAGCACTTTACTGTGACTGGACTGGCAAGTCAAACCCCCGTGGCCACCAAATCGCACAAAGGAGAAAAGCAGGAACCCAAGCTGCTTCCCAGACCAAGCCAGTGACACTGTCACATGCTGCACCACCGCCTAGCACTGTAGCAGGCATGTCCCTGACGCGCTCTGGTCTGGTTTATCTCCTCTGCCTTCCTAAATGAGCTCCTCTGCGCAAAGATAAGTGTTGTCAGAAGTGGGCAGAGAAACCAGCTGACGGAATTTTTTCCGAAAGATCACCAGAGCATCTTGGAGAGATCATGACAGCTCTGAAGAATGGACAAGAACAAGGGAGAATCTGAATCTCGTTAGCCAAAAACACTGCTGTGAAACTTCAGCTGTTGTCAATATAGAACCTTGTAGAAGTTGCATTTTGATAAAGCTGAAAGTCCCAACTTCCCCTTGGGAAGTCCTTCTCCAGCAGAAAGTGCAGACTCCACTGCAGCCCGCTCTTGCCCTGAGAGTTCAAGTGGTTTCTGTGTTACAGACATGCTGTTTCCCAATACTTCCGGCGCTGGGCTATCAGCCTATGCCAAAATAAACACCTGGCCACCTAAAAGGACAGCCGACTGTGATTCTGATAGCAGGTCTCTGAACTGTGAAAGAAAAGTATTTTCCTCAATGAATAAAACTGTTCAAGGAGATCCAAAGGGAGCCAAGAAGACTGAGACCGTCTCAGCGGAGTGACAACAAACTCCCACCGTTTGCTGCTTCCACTTATGTTAAGACTGAGTCAAGTTCTTGGAAACACTTGAAGGGAAAGCGCCAACACAGCAAGATGGGCCGTGAGCAGCAGAACCACAACAAGGACCTCCCTGTCTGCTCCCTGTTCACACCCAGGGAAGCTCTCTGCTGGGGTGAGCTGCCAGCTAATCTAGAACTGACTCGGAAACGACACAGAGCAATTACTCAGTACCAGTTACTCAGGTGGAAAAAATCTAGGCACACAGTACAGTACCACCCACATATTTGTAGGGTTCTCAGCATCAGTGCCACACCTTTCTCTCGTTTCAAGTGAGGAATGTAGCCCAGCTCGACACTCAGCAATGCTTCACACCACCCCTTGGAGCGTGACAACAGTTCCTGGTGACTGTGGCAATGGCAACAGCCTTCCTGTCTTTGCTACGTTCTCCATAGCCAAAGGCTGGGCCCCCAGCATCCTCACAGCTGAGTTAAAGTGTCTTTTGTTTCCTCAAGGCACGATACAGTCTCCAAAACACATCAGGTGGTGTTGGAAGTCACTGGAGAGCCTGCAGAGGTGGCCTCAGAGTCACCTTTCATGGGTAGCTGGGGCAGGAGGTCTTAAGCTAAGTTTAAAGAAAAACCCATTGCTGCACTGCTCTTCGAGCTCTGCACCAAGCGCTCACAGCACTCAGATCCTGGCTTCCTCCATGCAGGAGGTCCCACTCTGAATGGGTTGGGCACCCCAGGTTAGGCTTTGGCAGCTTCCTGGAAGATACTCACAGTAGCAAGTGGCTTCTTTCAAGCTCGCTTTTGTCCAAGGCACCTCCTGTGAGATCTGTCTGATCCAGAGGTTTCACCTCAGCCTCTTTGATTGCAGCTTCTGATGGCGACTCGAACACTTCATCCGGATAAGTAGAGAGCTCCTCATGAAGGACTCCTTCCTGGGCAGAGAAACAGAAGTCCCATCAGAAGAAGCCAGAACCACATTTGAGACACCAGCCCCGGCAGAAAGCAGCACTGCTCTCTGCAACACACCTAGAGTCTTGCCCTGGGGGGCCACAGCCCTGCCACTCACCCGAGCAAAGAAAGAAGTGTCGAGCTCATCTGGAAAATCCACGGTGTCCTCCTCCAGGAAACTTGCTGGGGTGAAGCTGCGCCGCTGAGCTCTCCTCAGGGTGCTGTCCTTCACAGAGCGGCCCTGTAGCCAGAGAAAGCACCATCGAGCCACTGCCAGACACCTGAACCCCAGGCAGATGCAGGGCCACCCCAGCCGGCGCACAGGGAGCCCAAATGCTGAGCTGGTTCACGTTTCTGTGTGGAGCTCAGCACACCTGCTGATGTGTGACACTTTCCTGGTGAGACTCACAAATGTCACCCCATTTCTTAATCCACAGGCCCCATCTCCCATGCAGGTGAGGCTTCCAACATGCTCCTCAACTGCATATTGTACAATGTCTCTGACCAAACCACAATCATGGGTGGTGCTGGACACAGCAGAAAGGTCACTGGGCCCAGGAAAGCAGACACGTGGCAGGATGAAGAGACTTGCATAGTAAGAGCCTCGGGTACTTCTGCTCTTCCACGACTGCTGACCAGGTACAGATGGACTGCCCAGAGGTCCAGGCAGCCTGAATTTCCTGAGCTTGGAACTCTCTGAGGCTGCTGGTAAAGCCCCCAGGCCAATAAAGGGAAAGCAAGACCTGTACCAAAACCTAGCCATCATCCCCGCTTCTCGCAAACCCTGCTTCCTGGACACGTGGCTGAAAGAAACAGGAGATGGCTTGGTTTCTTCCCATGCACCACTGCTCTCCCCATCCTCTCTGCTCAACACCTCCTTCCCTCTCACCCTTCTCTCAAGGCAGAGGCCCATCCTGCTGCCAGACTGGTCCCTGTCCTCCCACAGACAGTACCTTCACCAAAGCCGCAGCTGCTCGGAAACTCATTTTGGCAACAGACTCCCGTTTCCGCCGTCGCGGGAGGCGATTGAACCCTGAGCGCGAGCTGGTGAAGGAGCAGAGCGATGTGGCGCCTGGCGTGATGGGTGTGTGGGGGATGCTGCAGCCATCGTTGTCGTCAGCCATACGAAAAGCTCGGCCGCGGGCCAAGGGGTCGATGATCTGCAGAGAGAAGCAGCCCATCAATCCATTTAGCAGACAAACCCTTCCCTCCTAAACTCTCCTCCCCCCCAAGCAAACATCTCAAGGCCATGACAGTGGCCTGGCTCCTGGGACTGACCAAGAACCAGGCTGGACAGACCAACAAGCAATTCTACAAGAGGGAGATATGGAATAACCTGTTGCAAGCTAAGCCCTAGTTGCAAGCCTCAAACCTAAGTCATCAAACCTCTCCCCTTGCCTTTTTTTTTTTTTCTTTTTCTCTTGTTGGGATTGACTATTTTCACCCCAAATGTTCCTGATTTTCAGAGAAGACTCCAAACCTCCTTCAGCCCTTCCAAAGCTCTTGGTTTCATTCATCTCCTGTGCCAGTGAGCTCTACAGTCGGAGAACAAGCTGTCTGAACAGGAGTCTGAGAAATCCCAGAAAACAGCCGTGCTCTTTCTCCAGCTAGTTTCCTTTCTGACACTGGACAGCCCAGGACTTAAACAGTGTCCCGTTGAGGCTTAGCTGTATATTTACATCTACTTCCATTAACAAAGTTAAAACAGCTGGAAAAGGCAGGCAAGCTTCCGGGAGCTGCAAGCCCTTCTTTGGGACTCTTGAGGCCAAAGTTCTCACTTCTTCCAAACACACAAACCCAGCTAATGAAAATATTGCCTTCAGCTACAAACCTTGCCTCTGTCCTTACATCATCACAGCTGTGGTTTCCAAAAGGCTTCCATACTTTATCCTAATGTTTTACGAGCTTCTTTTAATCCACAGTTGCACACTCAACAGGAAGCTTTATGGGCTTACACCTACTGATACCATGTTCTGATTTAATGTAGCCCACACAGAGCCCAACAGTATTTCTGAGTCTCC
>JAHREE010000169.1:0-21865 GCA_033628505.1 Tringa tobata | reverse complement strand
CAGCCCAGGACTTAAACAGTGTCCCGTTGAGGCTTAGCTGTATATTTACATCTACTTCCATTAACAAAGTTAAAACAGCTGGAAAAGGCAGGCAAGCTTCCGGGAGCTGCAAGCCCTTCTTTGGGACTCTTGAGGCCAAAGTTCTCACTTCTTCCAAACACACAAACCCAGCTAATGAAAATATTGCCTTCAGCTACAAACCTTGCCTCTGTCCTTACATCATCACAGCTGTGGTTTCCAAAAGGCTTCCATACTTTATCCTAATGTTTTACGAGCTTCTTTTAATCCACAGTTGCACACTCAACAGGAAGCTTTATGGGCTTACACCTACTGATACCATGTTCTGATTTAATGTAGCCCACACAGAGCCCAACAGTATTTCTGAGTCTCCTGTGAACAAAGACTAACTGCAAGACACTTTATAAGGTGAAACTTGATCACAAGATGCACATTATTTTCCTCTGCTTCAGTGATGCAGCCAGGCTTCAGGTCACAGACTAAGCTGCCTTGGAAGCAATTTGTTCCCCCACTTGCTCACGTTGCAGCCGTACTCACTAATGCACAGTAATCAATCACACCCACTACTATTGCTGAATGGAGCAAAGGGAAAAGCTGTGATATTGTGGGTTAGTTGGGAACTGGATGAGCTTGACTGGGTCTTGTCCCCTGCGGGGACACTTGAAGGTAGTGAGTAGGGGGCTACCAGATGCCCTTTGCAGGCACTCAAACCCATTTCTGGGGACTTGTGAGCAGCGCTGTAGTAATGCTGATGCAAGAGACACTTTTCAGAGTCGTAAAGCACAACCAGGTTTCTATGAGGACAGTAGCTGTGCTGCTGCCTGCATTCTGCTTGGGACAAGAATCCACCAGGCAAGTGTCCTGAGTGACACCAGGCCTGTTACTCTATTTGGGTCCAGGATACTGGCCACTGTCTACAACACAATTTTGTCCTTGCAAAATGGCAGCAAAAAGCCCAAGCTGAGAGCTCTGGGACATGATCTCACAACGTGACAAACACGGCCCTGAGCCTGTCACTGAAACAGCTGAGGGATCCCCACCAATGAGACCGGAGAGAGGCAGCTGAAGGAGGGAGTCTGACAAACTGCATCCGAGACGAGAAGCGTCTGAGCACGGAGCCCGGGCATGTTCGGGCAGAACTAAGCCTGCAGATAGGTCAGAGCTGCCAAAGTGATAAAGTCACAGTGCAGGAAACTCACGATGGCCTTGACTCTGTCCCAGGTTACCCACCTTTTGCATGCCCAGCTGGCAGGGTCCGACGTAGAGCGGAGGAGGAGTCTCTGTGCTTGTTAGAGAAATATTGTCCTGACTGGGCAAGTCCATTTCCCGGATGACCTGAGGTTTCAGCTTCCCGTAGCGCAGGCTGCAGTGGCGGAGGCTCTTTCTCTGCCATTTCTGCGTCGCGTCGCTGTCTTTGCTCACCCCAAACCAGTCCGCTGTGCCTCTGAAAGACGCCAGCAAAGAAGCATTATGGTTGCTTGGACTATACACGTGAAAAGGCAAAACCCCTGGCGGTCACTTCCACCCCACCCCTGTTCAAAGACAGGCAGAATTCTTCCCCACGAGCATCTTGCAGCCTGTCCTCAGCTGGTTTTAGCAACCTGACAGATGCTGGCCAGAAATATTCAACCATCATCAGCCCTCTATCTCTTAAGACAGAAGAAAAATGACAGGAGAGATTCACTGTGTGTAAAGGACAGTTTGTTCTGAGGTTTTTTTTGTTAAAAGAAAGAAAAAGCGATGGAACAGAAATTCAGAAAAGAACTTGGTGAAAGGTGGTTTTTTGTCTTTAAAAACCCTCTATTGAAAACACTTACCATCTTCAGGCCAGCTCTAGGTCCCCACTGTGGGATTGTACTGTTCCCTGGCTCTGTAGCTTCTCCCAAGGGCCACCAGAATTCACTGTTCTCTCCCAGCCTCCTCCCACCCTCCCAGGATATCCTTAACTTCTCCATCTCATGCTGCAGGATTTCTGTCCTCCTCAAAGGTAACAGCAAATGTTTACTGTGGTCCTCTCTCTGCTAAGGCAGATACACACAGTTCTAAGCTGCTGGTTGCAGACATAGGAGCACAAGGTTGCAACCACGAGGCAGGTTTGCTGCCAAGTGGCTGCTGTCACCAAAGAGCAGTGGATCAGAAGCACAATCCCAAGGAAGGCGGAGAGAGACAGGGATGAGTCACACCAACAACCTACTTCAAATCCTGTAGGACAGCTGGTACCCTAAACCTACAAAGATCATCATGGCCCTGCCGAGCCTTTCCTGCTGTGATTAAACCTTCTTCAGAAGGTGACAAGCTGTGTGAGCCTACAGTTGGCTGGCCTAGGTGTCAAAACCTGAAAGCCCTTTTAAGCCAGATCCGAAACCCTGGCTTTAGACCCCCTGCTCAGCAGCAGGATTTCCAGCTGCTGAGAAGCAAGACCTCACAGGTCACAAAAGGAGTATTAAAACACACTGGCGTAAAGGCTGGGTTAAATCTAGAATTAGGTCACACGGGGAACTGAGTCAGTGCACTGGAGACAGGACACTACTCCTGTATTTTGCACCCTCCCAAGGAAAAAATATCATCAGCCAACAGGTGAAGGTGTTCTGCTACCACGTGAAAAGATGTGAATTTGAAACCCAGAGTTAAAACCTCCAGACACAAACCATCACACATTGCCCTCAGCTTTCCCCAACCTACCAACATCCCAGAACAGACCCTTTGGCAGGCATGAGGTCACGTGGACCATTGCTAGATCTCACCGACCCAAATGTCTCCAAATGACTCCAGCAAGTCAAGAAGGGCCCGACCTCGGAGACGGAGCAGGTAGCACGTCTCAGAGCCCTGCTCTGCTCCCACAGACCAACACCTCATCACAGCAATCTTCGTCTCCATTCAGAGAGGACAGGGCCCAGGCCAGGACCTGGCCTGAGACCCAAACCAAGCCTTTAGCACAGAGGTAACGCTCGGGCCGTGCAGATGCACAGGCACGACACACCACAAAACAGTCTTACAACCTAGAGGGCTTCTCATAGACTGTTGTAACCAATATTGTCACACCTTGGGTGACAAGCCTGTACATGGGGTCACTCCTCAAAGGGAGAGGAGTGAGGATCATTCGTGCCCACATGAGACTGCTGATGAATGGCCCATTGTGCCAACAGCAGGGCCTCAGAGCCCTCAGAAACTGTGCTCCCACTCACCTGGAAGGACTAGCACCACCACAGCTGTTTGGCACTGTGAGGACCACTCCTGAACTGCCAGAGACCACTGGTGGTCCAGGGCCAGCTGTCCTAACCTCTGGCCTCAGTCAAGATAGTCCAGGAGAGTTGACTACAGAGTCTGGGGTATCTGGAGCACCCTGGAAAGATGCTGAACGCCCCTGTCCAGCTGGGGAGCCCCACCACGTCCTACAGACCCACTGCAATGAGCCAGCATCAGAGGTCAACTCTCGCTCTTCTATTGTGTTGAGGTGACCAGCCCTGAAAGCCCAAGACCAAATGCGAGCAGTGGCCAAAGGTGGACACGGTGCCAAAGTGGCATCTGGCCAAGGGCAGCAGTGAGGAAGGTAGGACAGGAATGGGCCCCTGGGCCCTAGGTCCACACACAAGGCACATTGTCTGCCTGATTCGAAAGTTTGCTGAGCTCCAGCCTCGGGGTGGTGGTCGATGGGCCATTGTGCCTTGTGACTCCTGGAGCAACTCATCTCCTTGGTGCTAAGTAAACGAAGAACCTCCACCTCAAAAAGAAGACAGTCACATTTGGATTAGAAAAAGCCATGATGTGAACAGGGAAAGAGTGGATGCTGTATTCCATTCACCAGCTTCTGAGCCCCGTCTGGGCTAGCATCTGTTCGGTGCTCCTTCTTCTCCTTCCCCTTCTGCCCAAGGAGGCTTTAGGGCCAACATATGCATAGGCCACATGTTGCAGATGCTTGCAAAGGCAGGCTGGGCTATGGCTGCCGTGGGGAGATATTCCAGCTACGGTGAACGCCAGGAGGTTGACAGCTTGTTAGGAAAGGCAGGAGGGAGTGAGGCTGGCGGGTGGACAGCTTGTTAGTCCATGCTGCTTATTGACAGCTGCCTACGGATTTAGTGGGAGTGACAATTGTTTTTTGTTAGAAGCACACATGAACTTTCTCACTCCCCCCTGTTTGCAGGCCTCCTGGCCAGCCCTGGGAAGGCAATGTGGTCCCAGCAGCAGCCAGAATCTGTGCGGTTCACAATGGCCCTGGCACACACATGCAGGGGTGAGTTTCACACTCAGTGCTACCAGTACCTGAAGAAGGATCGGGGCAGGGACTGCCGCTTTCTCAGGGAACTCCTGCCCACCCGGTGCCCGCGAACGGGCAGGGTCTGACTCCTTTGAAACCGAACCTGCCTGCTGCAAAGAAAAGAGAGCTGAAAGGAAGGAGCCTGCAGGGCTGTGGAGGGGAGCAGCGACCTGCATCCAGCACCTCCCCATCTCCTTCCAGAGCCCCAGCAGCAGCAGCTGTGCCACACTGCACACAACAGTGGCCTCAAGCCGAGAGCGTGGCCCAAGAGAAACAACCAAACTCAAGCCACACAACATCATCTTTGAACCCAGGAGCCTGCTGAATCCTTTTGGTGCACCTGCACCTCTGACATAGGTCTCCCACTGCTCTTGAAAATACCAAGGATACTGCAATCCCCCTTCCAACCCCCAGCCCAGGCACTCAGATCCCACTGGCTGGCTTTGGACACCAGAGTGTGAAACCATGGAGGTGTCAGCAGGCTGGGATATGATCTGCTTAGATACAAGTGTCTGATGGCAGTGTCAGTGCCCTGGGCCCATTCTGGTTGACCCTGGCAGGATCTTGCCTGGTGCATGAGTCTGTCTGTGCCATATCTGCTGCTTTACATGGGTATTTTGGACACCCCGGAAGACTAGAATTGGTGTTAGATGCCTATGCTCAGGTACATGAATCACTCTCATGCCATGTTCTGGACCATACAGGCTTGACCTTAGGCTCAGAGTTGATCTGTATCCTCCAAGCCCCAGGGAACAGGATGGTGTGACATCCTGCTGCCAGAGCAGTTCCACATTCTGTGCATCCTGAGGGCTGTGTTAAGCAGAAAACCTGGCAGTCTGCCTCCCTGGACTCACAAAACAGATCCCCAAAACACCTTTATGGATGCATGACCTGCAATTCTCCATTGCATCCCTAGCTCTGCCAAACGGAGCACAGGTTTTTAGGCCTTTCCTTGGGAATTTTCAGTTCCCTGTCCTTGTTTCTGATTCACTTATTTTATGCTTTTATTGCTAGTGCCATGTCATGTGTGCATCTCCTGTGGTTCTGCTCCTTGGAAAGTCTTCCCCCCCTGCTGTATCTGCTCTTCTACCCACATCCCACAGTGCTCAGAAGTCACATCCCACAGAAGTCACCCACAAACTGTGTCCTCCAGGAGGAAGAGACCTGGCCACCCTCTGTGCTGCCTGCGTGACACAACTCAGCACCGCAAAATAGCATCGAAGCCCCCACATACATACTTTGAGAAGGAGGCTCCCAGAACTTCCAAACCCATTTGTGCATCTCTGGGCCACCCCCCGTGGGACTGCATGTACTCCCAAGGTACAAAAAGGCTACACAAGCCATTAAGCACAGGCAGAGATGCAGCCCCCAACCTGAGCCCCAGCACTTCCATTACAGCCTGGGCAGGCAAGAGGAAGACATGTCACAGGGTCTGTTGGTGCAACAGCCACGTGTGTTTGCCTACCACCCCAGTGCCAGGCAGGACATTAGCAGCTCCCTCAGTGTGTAGGAGCTTCACCACCACTCTCCAGCACTCCCTCCTCACTCACTGGAGCTCCACGTGCCTTGTCTGTCTTACAGTAGCAATGGGGGCAAATTTGTTCCCCCAGCACTGAAGTGGTTTGCAGTTCCTCAACCTCTCCACCCTACACACAAGCTGCATGATGGGAGGACCTCTGAGGGAGGTTACCCTGGTCTTCCCACACAGCGCTTCCTGTCAGGGCCTCCACAGCACCCTCCCAGGGTACCCCCTCATCCTTGATGTGCTCTTGTCTAATTGTCCTGGCAAGGAGTGGGACAAAGGTAAGGAGGTGAGGGAAGAGGCAGACTAGGTATGCAAGGACAGCCTTGGACAGGCCTAGAAGCTGCCCATGAGCCCTTCATGTCTCATCCCTCCCAACCTCGCAAGAAGCAGGATCACAGAGAGCTACTGTGGGAGAGCTTCACCACCAAAGCAGCTGGGGAACGTCTGAGGCAAAGGAAAACAGTGCGTGGGAGGCCAGTCTCTCCCATAGCTGGAAAGCTGCTTCTCTGTGAGTGGGCGAAGCCTGGCTGGCTGAAAGTGCCCCTGACCTGTGGAGCTCCAGGGATGCTCCTGGGACCCAGACAGGTCTGACACACTGCCAGGGACACAAGCCAGGCATCTCAGGAGAGCAGCTGGGAGAGCCACTCCCTTTGGACAAACTGGGATTAGCCTTTGCCATGGAGAGGGAAGGAGCATCCAGCTCCTGTGTGGTCGTGTCTTAGAGACAAATGATAACCCTCTGTGCAGGTTTGGGGGGCTGGGGCCAGAGCAGCCTCTCCCTATTCTCCACCACCCCCTGAAGCCATCTCAAAGATCTGGGGGATCTGCTGATGAACTAGTGGTAGGAGCCAAGCTGCTGAGAGCCCTGGGCTACTCAGGATGAGCTTCTGCCTCCGCCAGCAACTATGTGCTCTCAGATACTGCACCAAAGCAAGCCCAGCCCAGCACATCATAGGTCTCAGCTAAACATCAGGGCCTGAGGCACCCTGTTACTCAAACAGCCAGCTCCCAGGGCATGGGAGCAGTTAAAATTTGTCTCTAAGAGGCAAGAACCTTTCATTGCCCTGATCACCACAATCTTCCTCCCAGGACTTGTCTCCTCCCTTACTAAAAACAGGCTATATAGCATCACTGGGCTTATATATTGGGAACCCGTCTGCACCCACCCTCTTCTGAAACCTCATGATAGATAAGGGAGACAACCTAATCCTACTGTCACAGCGTGCCGCTTCACTGCCAAGCAGAGGACCACAAATCCACAAATAAAGGGTGGCAACGGATGGCAGAATCCACTAAAGCAGGCTCTGTGAACTCAGTGTCTCACCTCTTGATGGTCTGGGTGATTGAGGTCTGTCGTTGTAGCACCGGTCTCCTCACTTCGTTAGGCAGGGAGGGCACGCGGGAGTTGTCGGCGGGCATGCTCACGCTCCGCAGAAAGGCCTGACGCCTCATTGGCTGCAAGGAAAAAGCAGGAGAGGAGTCAGTGTTCTCAGACTGATGCTCTACAAGGCCCGTCAGGTTGTGAAACGTTTAGTCAGCAATTCAACAACCGCCCAACACCCCAACCAACTGGGTGCATGCAGTTGGGCAGCAAAATCAGGCTAACGAGGACTGTGGTTCATGTTAGTCAGGAACGGTTCTGCAGAATGGAACAGGCAGCATCAAGCACACAGCATCTGGATGCTGTGGTGGGTTTCAGTCCAGGCTGGCTCCAGCCTGGCCCTTGGACTGACGTCCATTTGTAGATGGGGTGTCTCACATGAGGTCCTGCAACATGTCCTCCTGGCTCTTTTCTAGCCAGAAGGAACCCAGATCACACACTGCAAAACCACTCCACAATGTGAAGAGAGGGACAGCAAGTGAGATTTGCTTCATGAGTGACTCTGGATCTGCATTAAAAGCCTGTAAGAGCTGTGGGTGGGTCTGTGCTGTAGCTGCTGCCTGGTGCAGGCTGAGCAAGCTGGGAAAGCCACATCGGCTTTGTTCATAACCTAACTGTTGGGACACACTCAGGTCTGAAAGCTGAGTGGCGTGTCTTGGCTGAACGTCACCTACCAAATAGGACACAACTCACCAGACTGTTCAACTCATACAACTGCCTCCCCAGGGCTGCTCTGGATGAATTTTTCATCAGCTTGGCAGAGACACCATCTCCCACTCGTAAAATGCGGGATGCACTGTCCCTCTGGCAAGCGAAGCTCTGATCAACTCTTTTTCTGGTCAGACACTCTCTGCCTCAAGACTACTTGCTACTCCAGCCCCTCTACCCAGAAAGCTAATAATTTCCACTAACCTTAACATTTTTGTTACCTTTTATGTGAGAACAATGCATAGATACTCAGGTTCTAAGCCAAAGGAGCCCATTATGCACTCTTATCCTGACAGCCTGTGCTGTGCACACTGGACCTGCAGAGAACATCAACTCCACTAGCTTCCATCATGAGTACAGAGGGTCCCTCCAGAAGGTGCCCAGCTGGATTTAGAGATTTCAGGTAAGAGAACATCCATCAAAGCCTTAAATAAGCGATTCAGAACATTTCAACCTGCACCATTAAAACCCTGCATTCCACTTCTAATCCCTGCAGACTGAACCCCACTCACTTTCCTTCCGAGGGAAGACCAGATGTATCTGCCAGAAGCTGTCACATAATTGAAGTGCATTTTAGTCCCTGGATCAAGGAACGGTGAAGACACCAGTCATTGCTATTCCAAGCCCAACGTAAGTTCCCTCTTAAGACAAGCTTGTCCTCAACTCTCCTCCAGGGAAGCTGTATAACCCTCCATTCCTCTGATGGAACCAGAGTTTTCGTATAAACTCTGGAACCCAGGCACTGACCCCACCCATGGAGCTGGGCAGTGAGAACCCTCTGGCTCTGCCTTTGGCGCAGGTAGTCTCTGTTCCTGCAGTAAGGTCACATGAGCAGCCAGCAATCATCATCCTACCCAGATCTCACCCCTACATACGAGTTTTTGCCACCTGGTAGCAGAAATGCATGTTATTCTTCCTATTCCCAGCACAAATAGGGATGTTTTACTCTCATACTTTGTGCCGTTCCTATTAACCTACCAGCCCGTGTCTACTTCACCACTCTTCAGTGTTGTTTCTTATACTTATTTCTCATCCCCCAAGATTTTCTTATGTTCCTCATGCTGGAAACAGCTTTGTGTTGCCAGTAACTGTTCTTTCTCTGCTGTTACTGATGAGATTCTGTCATTAACTTGGCTATTCATAAGTCAGAGTCATTCCCTGCTCATTTCAGCACAAGCTCCAGCACTTCCAGGCCCTCATGTTTATCTAGGAGTCCTTCACTCCTCTGGTCCCCTTAAGAAATGCTTGTTTGAATACCTCACTCCCATATCCCCTAGCCAGGGCACTTTTCACAGTCCCCACATCCAAACAATCACATCCACTGATTTGAGCACATCAGCAACCCATCCTCATCCCTCCCACACCCCCTTCAAGGGGGAGTTAATTACTGATCATAAGTTTACCCAACGGCTCTGCCCCTTCTCATGTGGCCTCGTGACCTGCCATCACACGCTGCCTTTCTCTTAGCCAGGACTGCCAGAGACCATGGGCAGGGGCGTGCTCTCATGCAGTGGGGCTCTGCACACCCCCTCCACAGTCTACAGACACCCCCCTCTCCTGCACCCAGTCTTTGTACCTGCACAGGCTGCGGCTCTTCTGGCACCGACACAGGCACTGGGATGTCCAGTTTCAACCATGGCGGCTTCTTCCGCTGTAAACTGCTCGTGCTGTCGTGTCGCGCCTCCGACATTGTCTCACGTTTGTCCTCAGGCCTAGGAGAGGGACAAATCACAGTCAGGTGGGGGCCAGGCTCATCTCTGGCACGGCACATGCCAGCAGGGCCCAGCAGAGGGTCCTTCTCCAGGCTGTGACTGGTGGGACCCAAGCCCTACGTTGGATGGCTTCCCAAGCTCTTCATGAGGGTTCAGGTGTCACAGCTTGGTCAGCCAGAGGACACGGTGCGTTTCTGAGGCCTGCAGGACCTCGAGCCAGGTGCCAGAGACCACAGTCACAAGTTTGAGAGTCAGCTTCCATTACAGTTTGCTGAGACAACTGAAAGATCCAGATTCCTTAAGAACCAGTCGTGAATTAAATCTTAACAAGATCTGGATCCAGTCCAACCAGCTAAGGAACTGCAGTACCAAAAGCCACTGACTTCCCTCTAAAAGCAGCTTGTGACTCACACAGGCACCCCTGCCCACCCAAAGCCAAGCACCACGCTTTCCTACCTAACTACTACTTACCAATTAGCAAGTGGCCACTTCTCATTGCTGGTTCTAATCTCCTTTAAATATAGTAATTTTCTAGAAACACAACATAGTGCATGGAGTCATACAAGTATAGCGTGAACATTAGAGAACTGGCATTAGTCCTGAACTAAGAGTGGTTTTCATACATAAATAATAATGATATGGTATTTAAATAAAAACCGCTGTGTTACCAAAACACCAAAGTAACCAGAGTGACGCGCTGTCATCTTGTCCACTCCACTATCCTGCAACTTTCTCCTCCTGTTTAGGCTGCAATCAGTGGGACAGGGACCATGCAACTCTCTCAGGCTGGCAGGGCACCTACTTTACTGTGCACACTCAGAAGAACAATTTAGAAAACAGATTTTTTTGGAGGGACATCAGCTCAGATACCTCCACAGGTACCTTCCAAGCTTCTTCCTCTCCTAGCACACACACAACCACAAGGTAGCAGTGAGAAGCATGTGTGCTACATAGGATACCAGATTTAATTCCTTCCCAGCTTCCTCCTTGTATTGTTCTAGGCCATAGATCCCATAGGGGACAAAAAGAATATATATACATATTAAAAAAAAAAAAAAATCAAGAGTCCCAGCCTTTTCCCCCACCATGGTGGACAGACGGAATAAGCATCCCGTTAACTTAGCAGGCACACATGACTTGAAAGGGAGTTGGAGAAAAGCTCTCTGTTTGAATTAAAAGTCAGTGCTCTGACAATGTTAGCACAGTCAATTTCTTTGAAATGCACAATAAGTTTAATATGCAAGGATTCTTCCTTGAGAGTGGCCAAGTCCTAGGACAGGACCAGAGGCAGGGAGACCTCCATCCTTGGAGACATTCGACACTCAACTAAACACGGCCTGAGTTATCCCTGCCTTGCACAGCGGCCAAGCCAGACAACCTGCAAAGGTCCCTCCCAACCTAAATTAAGCACTGGTTCTCCGAACCACACGCTGCCTTTCATGGCATTTCCACCATATTCCCACAGCTCACTGCAGCTGCTCTGGAAAGGGAGCCGCAGGAACGGTTGTCCTGGTTTGAAGCTTACCATTGCGAAAGACAGAGAGCGGGGGGGGTAGGGAAATAGGTCAACAAAAGGGAGTGGGGGATGATCCGGATTGGGTCAGGAGAAGAGAATCTCATCTAAAAGGAGCTGAAGACCAGCTGCTGGCTCAGTCGTGTAAGCTGGGCTGGCTGCCAGGAGCGCCGCGCTCAGCTGAGCCGGAACGACAGAAAGGGAGGACTCAGCTGTAGGTGGATGAAGGTTGGGTTTCAGCAAATACCACAGGCCCCCAAAAGTCTGGGAATTCAGAGTCTCGCCTGTACAGACATGCCCTTCGTACATGCGCCACGGTCCTGTGCGCACAGCCGCAGCGCCGCGCATTGGAGGAACACAACTCCTGTTCTCCCTCCACCCCTCGCCGCAGGGTGACTGTATGCATCTGTTCTAACTTCCTACACCACGGGAACAGCCAGAGTATTAGGGGAACTCCCCCTGCTCTCCGTAAGGGTAAATCCACTACGTGACAGCTTTCAGACTATGAAACGGGCAAACTTGCATCCATGGTGAGGCCACAAAGCACAGCAGATTTCTCACACCTGAAAAACTCCCTCAGTGCAATGCAAAGAACTCCAGCGTTTACCCCGTGAGGGTCACAAACACCAGGGCTTTCTGAGTTGCTTTAATCAGAGACCAGCCAAGAGGGACAGAGCCACACTCTGGGGTGACCAAACACAACCTGTTTCGAACATAGGCCCCTTGTGACACGACTCAAGAGCCTCCTCCTGTGAACGAGCAACTCTTCATCTTTCAGCATCTCTTCAATGAGCAGACATCACGCAACTTCCTTCCTGCCCACCTACGGAGCTGCCTCTGTGAGCAGATGCGCTGGGTATAAAGCACACAGACGTGTGTAAGATTTGCAGCTTTATCCAAAGGTGAGGCCAAGCCAGGAAGGCAGGGAATGAATCACTCCTTTATTGCCCAAGAGCTCCTGCACCAAAGTTTCGCTCTGTGACAGACCTTCTGATGAAACCTGTTCTCACCCCCCTCCGCCCCCTTCCTAAATTGCCAGGGACGGGGATGTCCAGCTATCCAGCACTGGATTCACTGTGACCCACACAGACTGGAGCAGCATCCACACACACCACATGGAAAGAAGAGGACTGAGCATGCATGCATATGGGGTCAAGCCTGTGACCTTATGATTATCCCCAAAGTTGACTCAACTTTGTACTTTACGCAAGAAAAAGATGTCTAGCTGAGATTCACAAAGCTGACAGAGGCCATGGACTGCTTACTCCCAGAGTTCAGCAATTAAGGAGTTCTTTAAAGCCTTCTTGAGAAGGCTGGGGACCCTATTTCAACATTTTCCTTTGCCTGAAGGGTTTGAACCTAGATCTGTCACCCTCCTTTGAGGGCACAGCAATCAGGATCTTGAAAAGCAGATGATGCACAAATGCTCTGCTAAAGAAAATAAGGCCCAGTATTACAGAAAGCAGTATCTTGCCTCAGAATGATCTTAATAAGTAAAATGGGGATTTGCTATATAAATATACATTGTCTCCCTTGTTCTTGTAAAAACAGCAAAGCATCAAAATGCATATATATTCGGGTAAGCACCCGCAGTACTGAAAATCAGGTGAGTTTCAAGTGTGGCTACAAGCAGAGTACTTAACTGCACTGCACGAAGGCCACATGCTGAGTTTCACACTAACCCCTCGACTATTTTTAGGGGTTAGTGTTTCAGAATACATTGCCCGCGTGTTTACTCGGGCCAACGGGCTTTGTTTCTAAGCTGGCCGCACTGACACGTATTTCAGTCCCACAACCTCAGTCCCAATTTCTCAGTGTTTTTAAGAGGTCCCTGGCAGCAGCAGGATGGGAGCAGGCACAGCACAGCCACGCGAGGCCAGGCCAAGCGCCCGTCTAAAGGCAGTATCTCATTTCCAATAGAGGATGCCTGGCAGTGGGCAGAGAGTGCGGGATCACTCGACAGTCACATCTCCCAGGACAGAGTCATGGCATGTGCTATGAATAACCCAGGGGCTTCTTGTGCCAGAGCTGTCTTTGCATTTAATGGTTCTGTACCCACCTCCATATCCTTCCAATGATTTTTCTTCCAGAATTTATCCCTCATTTTCTAATCCAAGCAAACTTTCCGTATTTATAACTGCATGTGAAAAAGAGCTCCGCAGCTGAAACACGTGCTGTGTGACAAGCCACCTTCTTCAGCTTCTCTCTAAACTTGCCATTTCCTGGGTTCACTTGATACCCTGTGGTTCTTTGGCCAGAATAGCGAACAGCTTTTCCCTATCCTCTTTCTCCATGCCAATCCTGGCTCTACAGATCTCTTCCATGCCCTTCCTACCACCCTCTCCTCCCATAAACACAGCGGGATCCACATCCAGCTGCTCAGTCCTTGGACAAGAGCTGTTTCAGACCCTTCGCCTGGTGCTTGTGGTTTGCAGCATCTCTCAAAGTCCAGAAAGTGCTCCACCAACCTAGACACCAGCTAAATATCTTCATCCTGGGTAGGTGGAAATGTTCATGCTTTCAAAGCTTTTGCAAACTGTCATTGGGGCTTTAAACTTTTGTAAACCATCAGGACAGTGATTCCAACACTTGGCATCAAGAGAGATGGCATCTCCACTATTGCCAAAAGCACACAGGAGCCATTGGAGACAGGAGCAAGGAGCCTGGTATGCCTGGGAAGAGGTCGAATGGCCCAGTACCCACCTGGACATCTCCTCCCAGTTCTGATGCCACCACCCGCACTGCTCAGTCAGCTCAGAAGCTGTTCCCTCAGCACCACAAAACTGAGGAAACCTGGCAATGCAAACTCTTCTCCAGCACACAGGCTGAACGCGTGGCACTGACAAATCTCGCTTCCTCTAACTGATCAGCTGCATGTACAACTGTGGTAGCAGCACGAAAATGATTAATAAAGTCAATTTCAATTGAAATAAACAAAAGAAAATAACTTGTATATTGCAGATACTCTGGGAAAGTCATCTTCAAAAGCTCCATGCCAAAGCAAGGTCACAGTCCTGGAATGAAAGCCAAATCCACTGTGCTGTGGGTCAGGCTAAGAAAGCATTAAATTCCAAAGTTGGCACATGATCAAGAAAAGCTGCTTAGTGAAATCCACCGACCCAAACAGAGAAGGAAAAGCCTTGTACAGAAGCCTGAGCATGCTCCTAGAGCTGACAGGCATCTCAAATACACTCAGAGATCTGCACAGTCATTTCAAAGACAGACCATCCTTCCATTTCAACAGACAACTGAAGCTATTCCCATGTTGATTTTTTTTTCTTCCAAAATGTCTATTTTATCAGCATTCCCATTTAAAATAAAGCTGCTTTCCCCCACAAACATTCCGAATGTAAAAAAAAACCCAACACAACAAACCACAAAACAAAACAAAAAACCAACTTCATTCCACCCTACCACACAAAGACACACCATCTGCTTTTTCCAACACCACTGCTCCTCTCCAGCACAGCGTGTGCATGTTCCTACAGACACCCCCAGGAGGTAACAGACACCGGGGCTATTCTACTGCAATCCGATCACCACGTCCCATGGTCAGCCTCCAGCTGTTTTCCTCCATTTTTCAAACCCCCATCACTGCAGCAGCTGTACCTGCAGTGTCCCAGGCCAGTCCCATGTACCTGAAGGGGTCTGCCCGTGCAGCTATTCCGGCTGAGGCCCAGCGACAGGCATCTGGGTGGAGAGACAGCAAAGAAACCGGGATCCTAAATGTGTTCTCCAGACAGAGGGAGCCAGGGGAGACAGCGGGCTGCTGGCTGTGCCTCTCTCTCCAGGAGGATTTCTGCTGGCACAGCAGGGAAAAGGCAGGAAGTCCAAGGAGAAGAGGAGCAGTGGGGTTTCAGTCTCGTGGCTGCCAATAAAACCATCTAGCGTGGATCATTCCCAACAAGTTACAAATAACATCTCAAAAACGAAGTGCGAGCCAGACCTTTAAAACAAGCCAGATGGAGGGGCTGAGGGCAGGCGGGGACAGGGGAGGTGGAACAGGCCTGTGACCCTGCGCTCTTGGGTGCAACACCCAGGCTTTGGCTGAGACCACCACCACGGCCCACCCTAAGAAACTACCTCAGAAACGACACAAGGCCATCAGCACTGCTCTAGCAGTGGCCCTGGGCAGGGTGCTCTCTCGCTTGGAGGGAAAGAGGAGAGCTTGGAGGAGATGCCGTCAGGTTTTACAGACCCACAGGCTGCCAAGCAGAAGCTGGGACCTAAGCAATCCAGGCACCTCTGAGCAGAAGCCTGGCAGGGAGCGAGGTGGACACGCTGCCCTCTTAGCCCTGCACAGCAGGGGGCTGGCAGGACCACCCTTCCCACACGCTGCCCCTCTCACTGCCCTCTGCCATGTCCAGGTTCTGCTGGAGTGCAGGTAGAGACCAGAGCTGCCTATAACATCCAGATCACGCAGGCAATGGCTCCCCAGGGCCCTGTCTTCCACTCGCAGGCAGACCGACGTGACAGCTAGCTGCTGCCCGAGGAGCAGTCTCGCCTTACTCCGGTGAGCCACTTCAAGGCGTTTTACCAGCACAAAACTAACCTTACTATATTATTTCCTGTTGATCTGGCATCCTGAAGAGGCCCAGACAATTTCAGATACGCTCTGTGCGACCTGAGAGAGGAAGGGTAGGACCAGCCTATTCAGCGATAGCACAGCATGATAGCAGCTGACTTGAAACATCAAACTACAGCCCGAGCTTTTGTCCCTGCCCATATGAAACAGAGCTCCTCCACCCCCAGCTTGGCAGGTCAGTGCTCAGGGGACCACATTTGCCCCCCACAACATGCAAGCAGCACACCGAGCCCCTGCTCGGGTCCTCTGGAGAGCGACCAGACAGGAGGACTGGGGAATAGCCAACCTCTTAATAAAAGACATAGTTTTCCTGCCAGTGTGGCACATTGGAAAGGCCTGTCCCTACCCAAACTGTCTTTGAAGCTTTACATCCAAGCAGAACATGGAAGAAATGGATCTCGGGTAGCGAAAGCCTTTGCACAGGCTCCGATGGAAGAGAGGCCTTCGCCTTGAGAGTGAACTAAAGGCACACAGTCTTCCTCCCAAGTTTTCTTTTCAACCAGTACTCTAAAAAGGGCTAGAACAGGAGCTACACACGTGAGCAGGTGGCCATAAAACCAGCCTGCCAGCAGACCATGGAACAGCAGCACGCAAGCACCACCACAGAGCCGTGCCACCAGGAACCCATGGTGGTGGGGTGAATCTTATGGGGAAGGTCTTTAACTTCTGTGGCTACCCAAGCAACCAAGGCAGTGCTGAGGGATCTCACTGTCAACCACTTAATTTAATTAGCTGAGAAATACCAGTGGAAACTTCCTGGCTTGGAAGAGGCCAGGCAGACCCCTAGACAGCAAAAGGGAAGCTACGTTAGAAAAAAACCCAAGGGTTTGGATTTCAATCAAAGCCCTGTAGAATGATACTGATATGGAAGAAGCACACCGAGAGTGCAAAGCTTCAACTTCTCCACTGAACTTGGAGAAGGCTCAGCTGTACACAGAACCAGAGGGTTTTAAATATAGGTAATAAAAACATCTGCCAGTGAAGTCTGAATGTATGTGAGCCAATCCCATGATCAGGAAAGCAGATCTGGGGTCCCTCTGAGCAACCAATTTTCTTGATTTCCAGAAAAAGATGCAGGTCATGATGGAAATCAATCATAAATGAGCTCCTACTGGAACATCAGCATTAAAAGTTTTCAAAGCAGCTTCCTGTGGGACCTGAAGGGTGTCTAGGCCTCATGCCCTCGTATAGAAGAGAGAGGAAAAACAAGGAGCTCAGAAAACCCCTCTGATTCCTGTTAGTCCCCAGATCTGCAGTGGATTTCTCCAAATACAGGTTAAAAGATGACCCCCAACTGCAATCTGCAAACACACGGGCAACAGGCTAATCTTCGAGGTCCTTTTGTTGCAGCAGACGAAAGACAGAATAGTAACAAGAACACAGAAGCCAATGCCCAAATTTCAAGCTATAAAGATGAAAGAGATGCAAGCCAACAGAAGAAGCAGTGCCCCCAGCCCTCTGTGTTGTCCCCCTCCTCATGCTGGCAGGAGCATCCCCGCAGCTGCTGGGTGATCCACACTGGGAACCGACCCACATTAGCTCAGCAAAGAAAACGGTTTGTTCCAGCCCAAGCCCCTTCCCTGATCCAAGTCACCACATGGCTCCACAAACACTTGTGCCAGCAGAAGGAAAGGGGAAGAGGGAACAAAAAGAGCAGCTGGAGCCAGATGACTGGACTGCTTCTCAAGGCAGCACAATTGAAAGCGATCGTGAAAACACAGCCAAAAACTCACACTTGTAGCACTGCGGGAAGCTAACAATTATCACGAGGGAGGTGGTGGGGTCCGCATCTCTTGAGGCTTAAATAGTCTTCTGAGAAGTGTCCTCAATGCAGGTGTTGAGTGCAGCAGGAATAAAATACTAGTAAATCGCCAGAGGCAGAGTGACTTTTTGGTGGGGTCGTCAGATGAGAAAACATTCAGACCATCCACAAACTTCTCTAGAGCTGACAGCCAAGCCTCACCACGGGCAGCTTCCACAGAAGGGTTCCCAAGGGATGAGTTCCCTCTGCTCACCTATGGCCTGTGGCACCCACAAAGCAATGAGGTGGAAGGGAGCCAAGTAGAGCAGACTGGGCAGAGGGGTTGCCTTTTCCATCTCCCAAGCACATATAACCCAGACAACAGAAGCAGGTTCACAGCACCAGCCAGCACCCCTGCGCCCAGAGCCCACACAGGGTCCGGGCAATGAGCAATCAGCACCCAACTCCACCTGCTGAAGTAAACCCAATACAGAGCCATCTACAACCTACCCAGATACCAGCAAGGGGAACAGTCTGAGCATAAAACATAACCAACAGAGGAAGGAGCAGTGGGAAACCTTCTAGAGAACTTTGGTACCTTCATCCTCTTTGTGTTTCTCCATGAATACACCTGCAGCTTTGCCCAGACAACTCCAGCCTGGCCCCTCATGCAGTAGCCAGATTTCCAGCAGCCACATCCAAATGCTCTGGTCATAGCACACCACTTAGAGGCTACCTCTGGGCATGGACTGGTGACCATACCTGCTAACAGTTCCAGAGGGAGTGAGAAGTCAGCACTGCCCAGCACTCCCATTCCTTGCGGAAGCCAGCAGAGTCAGCACTGCCTGGTCCTCAAAAGGAGTTGGTTTCCACCTCGATCCATTACCAGATGGCTGATGCATCTCAGCACGCCTATGCTGGAAGCCAGGATACTACTGCTGGGCCAGTGTGACAGCGAATGTAGCCAGAATGGATAACAAGTATCACATTAACAACTCAAATATTAACAATTCCAATTATAAGAAACAGACTGCCAGCACTGGAAGTGTATCCAGAGGAAGTATCATCTACATGAACCTTGCTCTTGCACCCTGTTGAAAGGTGGTGCCTGCTGGGTCACCAGTGCCCACGCTGAGCTGGCAGAGCCCTTTGCTCCGGGGTCCCCAGCTGCCTCAAAGCACGTTGTCTCAGTGCTCTGCCTGGGTCTACACATTCTTCAGCGCCACTAGCGTTCCTCATGAACAAAGAAAGAAGCAGGAAAGAGTGATCACAGAAACTATTTTAGTACACATTGAACTCATTGCAACAATTCAATGGGGCTCCAGAAGACCCTGTTCCGGATTTATTTTCATTACTAGTAAAACAATGCATTGTAAAGTACCGGCTGATCCACAAGTACCGAGGACACAGTCATTGCCTCGATTATAGAGCAAGGTAGGAGTCACAATGATGCTTTTGTCAGCACAGCCATGACCCCACATTAGAAAACAAAACCACTGCATTTTACCAAAGTTACAATTTTTCATTGAAATCCTGCATTTCTAAGTTTCTTCTACCAGCTCTCACATTCATCACAAGCACCATAAGGGCTCAGGGCACAAGGACAGCCAGGAACACAGCACTGGCACAACTCTCAGGACAGCAGCAAAAGCTGGCTCTGGCTGCTTTCGGAATAGCTGCTGCCCGTGCTCCCACCTCAAGAGCGATTTTCCTGGTAAAGTAAAGCCTCTTAGTGACTACAACATGGTTCATTTAGAAAACATGACATCAATAAACAATTGATGGAAAAGCAACCGCCAAAACTAGCAGCCTCCCCTAAATAAGATCACAATACCCCAAACCAAAAATGATGTGGGACCAAAAGCCAACCAACCTCCATGGCGAAGACTCCCAGCACTGAAAGCAGCTCAGAATCACTGCTTGTTGTCCTAAATAAAAACCCCTTATTGGCAAATGAGATCAAAACTGCCACAAATGACAACATTTCCTATGGAAAGTTACACAAAACCACCCTGAATAGCAATCTAAAAAAAAAAAAATCTTAGAGGAAATAACAATAACAAACGCTGAAGCCACCAGAAGACACTTTATATTCAGGAAGGATGGAAACCGCAGCATCAGAGTCCTTCAGGCCAGCTTTCCTTGCATGTTCCTTTGAAATTCAGAGTATCCTCACTCACCATTGCCCACCTGATCCCTCCAACATGACCACGGTTCTGTTCACCTGGATACAAGTGAGAGAACAAGCCTGCATCCACCAGCAGTGTCCCCAGCCATGGAGATCCTTCAAAAGAACAATTTCACAGCCAAGGACTGGGAGCAGAGCTGGTTTGGCTGGAGTTGCTCTTCCTAAGCACTGGTGATTTAGCCAGGCACACAGGAGAGCCAGCCAGACACTCTGGTGCTCTAATTTCTACTCTTGCTAGTGCTTGCTGGCCACACACCACCTCTGACTTTGTCAAACTGGAAAGCAGTTGCAGGAGGAGCTTGTCCTGCTCTGCAGGTGTGTGTGCACGTGTGTACACTCACGTGTGCGCAATGCACCAAATCATTTATAACACAAATAGAAATAATCAAAATTCCAACTTTGTTTTACCAAAAAAAAAAAACCCTAAAAATCGAAGTGAGCCACATTTCTTCAATCTGAGCGAATGGCACATTCTCTGTCACTGCTCTCCCTGAAATTACAGCCCCAGAGCAGGCAGAGAAAAGGAAGGGGTGCTCACACTTTTTAGCAAAACAACTCCCAGCCTGCTGTCTTCTCCAGGTCACTTTAAAGCTCTGGGCTCTGAATTCAAGCAGCAGAAAAAACATACCTCCCGTGTGCTGACTGCCACAGGGCAATAAATCCTGAAACACAAACGCCGCATTTGTCAATCCAGCCTTCCGAGCCCTCGAGATTTTAAAATTCAAGCTGTTATAACTTTCACTGAGTCAAAGCCAAGTAAAAGCCGGACCTGCAGAACAGTAAAAGCAGCGTCTTGCACAGCTTCAGGATGACCTCATACAGATTGTTCCTTTTTAAAGGAACAACAAAAACAAAAAACCAACCACCTTCAAAGCAGGGATTGCTGCTGACCAGCAGAGCAAGAGGCTGTCTCTCAGCGAAGTGGAAACAGGAAGGGGAGGAGGCGACAAAGGTAGGCTTTCCAGAAAAGGCAAGATCAGGCATGTCTTGATATCTCTTCTCCCCCTGGGAAGGCTGAACTGCGCCAGGGAAGTCTTTTGCAATGATACTTCTTAGTCCACCGAGAAGAAATTACATTTCCTTTAATAATCACTGTGTTTTAGAGATGCTGCGATTACTAAGGCAAGGTCTGTTCGTTGCTAAAGGCCGCAGAATTTGAGCACATATCTCAGCCTATGAGAACACACCTGCTCAGGTATCTTCTGACAGTTCTAACATTTCTGTAGTATGCAAAAAGCAGCTTTAATTATATTTGAAACAAATGGTGTACCTACTTAGTTGAAGAGTGCACCCAAAGGAAATTTCAGCAAGAACGAGCTTTATGTCAATCTGACATTTGCAGTCTCTGCAGCAAACAGTGCACACAACCAATGAAACCTGCACTCCAAAGCTTTAGAAGATTTCACAGTCAAAGTTAACATTAAGAATAAGCTCTCTGCCTTCAGCAAGGAGCAAACAGCCACTGTTAGTTATTCAAAAGGATTTGATGATAGTTTGGATGATTTGTTCAAAAACTCAGCTACGAATTGGCTTGTTGTGGCATCATCCCAACGCACGTTAAAAAAACCCACCCACTTCCTCATTCCTACAGCAGCACGGACTGAAACAAGTAGGAGAGATGTGATCTTTGGTGGGCTCTGACCAGTCCTGGACAGCAGCTAGAGGAGAACGACCAAAAAAAAAAAAAAAGGAGCCAGCAATTGGAAACCCCTGAAGTTTGACTAACAAGGACACGACAACAGGCAGTCTCAGTGGAGATACAATTTCCACTGCTCCCTGTGGAAACCTTACTCTCTCAGGGTTGCCCCCAAACCTTCCCACTTGGCACAGTCAAGCCTGCCTGTGAAAACAGAGAGGTGGGCAAGCAAACCTTGCCTGTCCTGCGCTGTGCTGGAGTGAGGGTCTTTATGACTCTGTGCAAGCAGACCTGGATGGCAAGAGCACACACCACACACCACATTGGTTTGGGGTCCTTCAAGGACACAGAAATAGGGCTGCCAGCATGACCATGGGAAATCCTGTCTAACAGATCCATTTCCTTCCAAGGTTAAATCTTGCCAGCTGCCTCCCTAATCTCTTAGGACTAATAGCTGCAGGGCTGGGATTGTCCCTTCCTAAATACTTTTCTGTTACTTGCATGGTGGGTGCTGACCTCAGAGGGGAGTCACTGGACACTAACGGATGAAGCAACAGGTCCTGGTGTCCATTCAGTTCAACTGGTTCATCTGCTAGTTCTGAA
>JAHREE010000168.1:219930-256913 GCA_033628505.1 Tringa tobata | reverse complement strand
GCCTTTTTAGCTACAGAGCCCTTCTCCCAGCGCAGTCTTACCTGCCCTCGAGCCGGTCTCCGTCGCAATGACCCTTAGGCACGTTAACGGCTCCTTTAATTGTGCCGCAGGAGGCGCTGTCTCCGCCCAGGCCTAGTCAGCAGCCCGACCACCAGCTCTCAGCCCCCAGCACCAGAAGGCTTTGCCCGGCGTTAAAAAAGCCCCCAAAAGAGCTTTTCGTCGGCCTTTTTAGCCACAGAGCCCTTCTCCCAGCACAGTCTTACCTGCCCTGGAGCCAGTCTCCGTCGCAATGACCGTTAGGCACGTTAACGGCTCGTGTAATTGTGCTGCGCGAGACGCTGGCCACGCCCAGGCCTAGTCAGCAGCCCCCCCGCCGCCTTGCAGCCCCCAGCACGAGGAAGCTTTGCCCGGCGTCAAAAAAGCCCCCAAAAGAGCTTTTCGTCGGCCTTTTTAGCCACAGATCCCTTCTCCCAGCACAGTCTTACCTGCCTTGGAGCCGGTCTCCGTCGCAATCTTTCTCGAAGGCACGTTAATTGACGGGGAAGAGCAGAAGCTGCAGTCTGGCAGGGAAATCATCCCAATGTATTTGGCAATCCCTCAGAAGCCATAAATCTGGGGGGTGTCCTCTCCTGCAGCTTGAGTCCCTCTGTAGCCCCCAAAGCTCTGTTCGGCCTCTCCTAGAAAAGTGAATATGGAGGAAGCAGCAAGAGTTTAAGGCAGAAAGAATAATATTTTTAGCTTTTTTAGGTTAATTTTCTGGGGGCACAGGAGGAAAGATGGGCAGAAATAACCCTTTAGGTCAGGGGTACGAGAAGCTCCATGCTTCTTGCTTTTGTTCCTTGTCTGATACCACAGAACTTGTTTGTCTAAGATGTTTTTTCACCTGCAAACCTTAGGATTTGAGGCTGTGTTCCTCCTCTGTGTTCCAGGGTCAAGATACAGCCTGTAGCTTTTCCCTATGGGCAGTGTAAAACCAGGTTTTCATGCCCTTGTGTCTGTCTGACAGGTGGCCCCTCTGTTTAGAAGACACCCTTCTCCCCACCGCATGTCCCACCACAGACGTCTCCTCTCAGAACATCCCACATGTCGCCCATGTGGAGATTCGACTGCAGCCTTTGAGGGCCTTTCAACAGAAAGAAAAAAAAAAGCAAAATGTGGGGTTTTTTTTGCAGTGAGAAGCTTTGGAACTGCCTGTAGCCAGGGCTACCCCACAGGTTGGTTTTAGGAAGTGAGAGGGATGAAGCTGAAGCTCGTTGCTGAGCTCCTCAGTGAGGTCCACAGCTGAAATAACACTGATACCCTCACTTTAAATTTTTAACAAGCAGCTCCGTGCTCTTAACAACTCATCATTTTGCAGCGTTCCCTAGGATGAGGAACCACATGCCTGATTCCACTGCGGGTGGGAAGTGCATGATGAAAAATGGGGAAAAAAAGCACTCACAGCTCAAGAAAGCCCAAATAATGATGTGGGTGCAGGTGTTTTGTAGGAGCAAAGAAAGGAGAAACTTCAGGAAGGATGCTGTGATAACTCTCCTATGAGATGGCAATTTTAAAGTGAGCTAAGCATCTCACCTGAGAGGGAAATCTCTTGATGGATTCCCACTCTAGCTGGCCCACAGTTCTATGAGGAGATAACATTGATCCAAACCAGACATTCCTGTTTCAGATCTTGGATGAAAAGTCTTGATCCTGCTTCTACAGAAGGCATGATCAGCTTTCCCATCAACTTAGGAGAGACACTAGTTCAAAAACCTTCCATGAATATTTTCCAAATATGAACAGCAGTTGTGGAAATGGCCAGACAGAATAAGACAAGATAAATGCAGACCTTGATCCAACTACCAGCCTGTTGATGTGTTTCACTTTGAAGTGAACAGGCTTCTAAAGCATGCAAAATTAAATATATGCATAAGTCGCCTCCTGGGATCAAAGCTGAGGTGAGTCACAACCTGGCCTTCAAGCACCAGAAAAAGGAATTGTTTTTAATTAGCCAAGAAAAAGAGGCTGAGACAGCAAAGGGAGGAGAGCAACCGACATTGTCTACCTTTCTTTGGCTCTGCTGCAGCTCAAAGACACGCCATGTCCAAAAAAAAAAAAAAAAAAGTTGTTTAGCTTTTGTGAAGGTCAAGTAAAAGGTGCTGAAGTTCTAATTTGACAAGAAAGCCTGGAAGTATCCCAAGGGTGAAAGATGGAATCAGAACGAAGGGGAACGAAGACACAGCTACACAAAGACCTCTCAGAAGGGGAGGGCGCAAGTAGCTGCTTATTACAAAGGAGAGACAACTCCAACCTTCCTTCTCTAAGTTTATGCTTAATTGGCCACTAAATTTAACGTACAAGGGAATCCTTTGGGTGGAAAAAGTGAGACAATGCTCGTATATAATTTTTTGTATATTTAGTGGATAAAAATAAAGATTTATTTTTCTATTTTTTGTATATTTATTTATTTATGGTCCATGATAAGCTGCAAAGCAAACTGGGGTATCTGCCACCACAATTCTCACTGGACAGCCCATCTCTTTGCAACATGAAGATATTTAAGCAACTGAGTGGATGTGAATCTTTAGCTAGTGGGACACCTCCCACGAGACCAGGTTGCTCAAAGAGATAGGTAGAGATACACAATGATACCTTTGGAAAACAGGCACCACTGTACTCCTGGCACACACAGACAACCTGAATTCAGCAAGATTATTTTGACAGCTATAAACTTCAAGTGGATTTCAGGATTGATTATGAGGATTGTTCAAAGGACAGGGAACTGCTGGAGAGGGGACAGCAGAGGGCTACAAAGATGATGAGGGGCCGGGAGGAAAGGCTGAGGGAGTTGGGTCTTTTGAGTCTGGAGAAGAGAAGAGTGAGGGGGATCTGATCAAGGCCTATAAATACTTGAAGGATGGGTGTCAGGAGGATGGGGCCAGTCTTTTTTCAGTGGTGCCCAGGGACAGGACAAGAGGAAACAGGCACAATCTTGAACATGGAAAGTTCCGTCTCAACATGAGGAGGAACTTGTTTCCTTTGAGGGTGGCAGAGCCCTGGCAGAGGCTGCCCAGAGAGGTGGTGGAGTCTCCTTCTCTGGAGACATTCAAACCCCACCTGGACACGTTCCTGTCTCCAGAGATCCCTTCCAACCCCATATCATTCTGTAATTCAGTGATTGAAACCTGCAGCCAGACACGTAGATGCCTAATGGCCATTAAAACTGGTTACTCACCCCACATGGAAGGAACTCACCCCAACCAGAAGGACCTACACTGGTAAGGATTCAAATGGCTCTTCAGTAATGGGGATAAAATGTACAGCTCCCAAGGGAATACAGTCAGTATCTGGTACACTAGTAACTACCATTGCTGGCAACTCTGGCCAGAAAAGACACCCTGGCAAGAAGGAGGTGCAGCTTTGGCTGCTTTTCCTGGGGGTCTCACTCGTGCCTGGTCCAGGAGCTGCTGGATGCATGGCCACGCTGCAAGACCAAGGCTTGACACCCACCCGTGTCCTTCAGGGGTGCAAAAACACTGGTTTTGCACCCGTAATTAAATATTTCTTAGAAATATATAGAAAAATATACATATTTTTCATAATTAAATAAACGTGAAAACCCACAACAGCTCCCTATGGGGATGGAACAAAGGGCTGAGGATGAGAAAGAATTAAGTGAAAGACTCTATATATTTGCCTGAAATCATATTGCACATAAAATGTATATTTTAAAGCCTGCGTAAAAAGGAAGGACTGGGCTAGAATAACCTTTAGTTTAATTCTTCTTAGATTCATGCTGGATTATTTGGTCTGACCTTCAGAGCAGAGGCCATGTCATTTTATCTCATCACCTCCTGAGATGCGTTTGACTGAATTTTACATGCAATCTCAGTGCAAAACTGTGACCATCAGAACTGGAGCAGCCAGATGGGTCATCAGTGGGGTCCTGTCTTGGGAGCAGAGCATTTTTTTGGTGAGGGTGAGCAGGGGTGTGCTGGCACCTCCCTGCAACAACAGACCTGCTCTCCTGGGTTTTGCAGCTCCTGGGCTTCCAGAGATGCACGACCTGCTTCTTCCATCAGGAGTCCTTTCCACCAGGTGGTACCTTCAGTTAAGGAAGCATGAAAATCAGTGGAGCAGTTTAGAAGCCTCAATTTTGCTGCTGTTGTAAAGAGACAAAAAAAAAAGGGGAAAAAAAAAAAAGAAGAGGAAACAATCAGCAGGAAGGAAAGGGGCTGTGTTTCTGCTGTTAAGAGCTCATACAAAACATTTATTGTGAAATAAGTTAATTGTTTATTTGTTCCTTGCTGAATTTATTTTTTTTTTTGTCCCTGCTGCTTTACAACTCTGATTTGCTTTGAAGTAAAACCAGGGTGGAACTGCAGGTCAAGTCTCTGTAGGGACTTAGATTTAACAAATTTTCCTTCCAGCCCAAAGAGGTGATTAAGACACGTTATAGGAGCGTTTTCTGGCCAGCTTTGTAAATAGAAATAACAGGATTTGGAAAGCATTTTAAGGATTAATCTTTGGCGTGGCTCTTCAGTATACATTAGCATGGTAGAGGTGATACTTTAGGATTGAAAAGATGAATATTAAATACATTAAACCAATACCTTGCTTGGGATGCTTCTTTCCTGAGGTTACAGCAAGTTGAACAAGTTGCAGAAGGTCTGCGGGAGTTGCCATTCCTGAGTGAAAAGAGAAAAAAAAAGCCAAACCAAAACTTTAGCCCTTAAACTTTTGCTGGCTTCAAGGTGTCTTTATCTACTGCAGAAAGAGCATGAGGCAGTGTAAAAAAACCTCTTGTCTCCAGCCTTCCTGAGCACCAGGTGGCTCAGCTTTCCTCTCTGCAGCCCCCAGAGCAGCTCCTGCTGGCAATAACAGCCCAAAGGGCTTCAGCCTTTGCCACTGTCACAGCAGTAGGTCTGGAGAGGCTGCCAGGACCGTGCTAGAGAGGGGAACACAGCCAGACACGGTCACGGGCACTTTGGTGACAAGCTGTTCTCTTCATGGCCTCAAATACACCCTGGTGCCCAGTGAGAGGACAACGGGAGCAGGCTCGGTCACACCAGTTCGTGCGAGCCTGGGAGATACTGCTCCCACGGTCCCCACATCAGCCCCTGTGAAAGAAAAACCATACCTGGGAATTTCTGTCCCAGCACAGATTCTCCTGAGCCTATTGGAAATAAAGTTTTCTTTTAAGTCTTGATCCCACGCCCGTGGGAGTCAACTTGACTCTACTGAATGACTCGAGAGATTTCAGAGCACGTCTTCAAAGCACTATGACACCCCTCCTTTTTCCTTTTCCCATTCCTCTATTTTCTTTATGTGCTCATTTGGTAGGTTGGCAATAATGTTCCTGGGCTGGATTTTGGAACCAGAGAGAGGTTACTTCCAAAGTAAAACAACTTATTTCTCCGCCTCCCCCCTCTGTTTATTTTCCATAAGTGACTTGACACTTACCGTGCAGTAGGGGATCGTTACCAGTCGCAACATTTATTTTCAATGACATTATTACTTTGATATTTAATTTTCATAAAAAGGAATCTATTTATTGCTGCCTCGTGGAAAAAAAAATGAAAAAAATCCCTCAGCGATTTAATTAACTGGTGACTCTGGCTTGAATATTTCATGGGGCTCTGGCTGTGAATTCCTGCAAAGTGAATGTTTTCAGACAACTTGCTTAAGAGCCTACTTCAGCTGATTTTCAGCAGACACATGTTAACTGTGTCAGAAAGCATTCTCCTCTTGTAGGATGTCAGAAAGCATCCTACTCCATAGCTTATTTTTCCCTTATCTCTGTATCTGCAGTAGTGCCCAGAAGTCTTGGATGCCCCAGTGAGTCCTGAGGGACGGGCACATAAAAGAGCACTTAATAAAAGAGAGTCTACTCTGTTTCCAGCCCAGAAAACCAGTGCAAACCAACGACAGGAGTTAAATAACAGGTAAAACACGGCTCTATTCCCATCCCTGGAGCTGGAAATAGAGCCTGGGGCCCCAGGCATCCATTCTGGTGCACTTCATTCTAGTCTTTGCTCCTACGGTCTCTCATCCAACAGCTTTGCGTTCACTTTATATTGAAAAACGTGGGGTTTTTTTTCTACAAATGGCATTATTATAACCATGCCTGATTTCTGAATAAAGCGATTACTTTAATACTGAAATCATTTGGCATATAAAAATGCTGCTTTCACCAGGGCTGCATCCTGCCTCTGTGACACTGCTGATGTTTATGCAGCTACTCTGAATACAGTGTTAAAAAAATTGAGTTCATTTTGACACTAAAGCATGGAAAAGAAAAAAACACCCTACCTTTTTTTTTTTTTTTTGATCTTTTTTTGAGTACTGGGGAGGAAAGGCTGATGCTGTGTTGCTCTAAGTCTTTTTCTCACCTTCTTTCCTTGTTCTTTTCCTCCCTTCTTCCAGCTTGAAATATCAATTCTGACTTAGAAAACCAAGGCAGCCTGCAGCCGATGTTGCTAATATAAACTGGTTGGTGAAGAAAGAGGGGGTTTGGTTATAAACGGAGGGAAATAAATAGAGGACTGTAAAATATGATAAAAGCCATGGAAGCTACGATTTCTTTTCGCTTTTTCTATTGTTCCCAAAAGTAAGTTTAATGCAGACTAATTTCCAGTGCTGGAACGCAGAAGGAAAGTCAATCAGGGAAGCAGATGAAGACGTAACCATTAATATTAACAGTCCAGAACTATTAGCTTTCACTGCCTCGGAACAGAAAGCAATCCCCAGTGCACAAGTTGGCTCACCTCCCACCAAATTTAGTTAGAGATTTATCCTTCAGTGTCCTTTGCACTTTCCGCATGTCGACGGCAATACCTCCAGCAAGGAGCACCGTTTCACCCTGTAAGAGAGAGAAAGGTGTAGAAAGCAAAGGTGCCCAAGCCACAAATCAGTAAAAGACATTCAAAGCCTCCGTTAAGTGTCTCACAGGGGGAGCAGCAACACTGAGGACTTCACAACTCCACAGGGAGCACCACAGCAGCAAAATCCTGGTGATTAATTGCAGCAACCACCAGGGGCAACCACCTGATGTTGGTGGCCCCAGAGCTGGAGGCAGCACTGCAGAATCCAACCCCTGGCCCTGCTGGCCAGGCTGCTGGGGATGCAGCCCAGGGGGCTTTCTGGGCTTCCAGCCCACATTGCTGGTTCATGTGGAGCTTCTCATCACCCAACACCTCCAAGTCCTTTTCCTCAGGGCTGCTCCCCATCCTTCCATCCCCCAGCCTGTGCTGATCCCGGTTTATGGGAAAGCTGTTTGAAAATTTCATTGCTTACAAAAGGAGGAAAAAAAAAAAGGCTTAATTTCAGCCTACATTCATTCATTGCCTTTTTTAGAAGGGACATGAACTCTCACATTTCAGAACAAAGCTTCTTGGTGATATAGATATTGCCTTTATGGGGGTTATCCCACCTCCCGCTGGTCTCCCTTGCATTGATCACAGAGGAAAGCAAATACCAAACTGCCTGACCCCTAATCTGAATCAATAAATAAGAAAATGGATGGATCTGCCTTTGCCATCCACAGCCCGGGCTTAGACCTGAACTGCATTTGCTGAGGCTGGTAACGGTGATGCTCTTCATCTGTCATGGTCTAAGGGGGTGAATGATGCCAGGTACTGAGGAGGGATAACATCTCTCCGTCAGACCAAGTGATGGAATTGTAAGAAAGAGACAAGCGGGTCTGAAATGGGAGCAGTCATCTTCAAAGTGAAGAACAGTATCTCTGAATTGAGCTCTGTATCTGAATCAGTTAAACCATCTGAGAGGGGATGGGTACCTATGAGCGGGAGGGATAGGCTGCCAGCCAAGAGAAAGGCAAAATCAAAATTGTTCTTGGAACTGTTAGAAGAAAAGTGTTAGATGTATCTATGTTCATTTATTAAATTAAATTAGATTCAAAAAATAGCTATTTAAATTTTCCTCCGAGCTTGCTCAGAGAAGATAGTGTACATGACTAGGCAATTACAACGCCAAGCATGAGAAATTATATAAATTAGAAGAAGACACGTGAGGCGCCAAGAACAAAGGGCTCGGGGGACAACAGTCTCCTGAAACCCAGAGGGAAGAAAATGAAACCCAGGAAAATGAGCTCAGTGAATTCATTATAATTGATAAAGGCGGCCGTAGAGAAGGGTAAAGATAACACAGAAGGAACAAGAAACACTGGAAGTTGAGCAGAGGGGTGTCAGGCCCCAATCCTGCAATTTGGTATCTGCAGCTAAATTGTTCTTCCCCGTGGGATAAGAAAAAGGAACAAAAATTTGGTCTGTCAAAAACACCACTGAGGTTTTAAGTAAATCCAGGTGTTTGCTCTTATACAACTAATGGTAGGATCAGGCACTGGTATTACACCAAAATCTCACCTCTGAGTCGTGCCCAGTGGTCCAACCGGCCCGTGGTCCATCTCAGGCTAGTGATGGAGCATCCCCAGCGTTAGAAACAATTAGCTGTGAGAGCTGTGCAAACTATTGCAACGTATTTGCTGGTGCTTAGTTGGCAGAAAAAGATACCACCTTTTAATTGGTACATCCCCAAGTGGTGCCTCTCTGATATTCACAGGATATTTACTGTGAAATGAGGCACAGGTTTCACAGACGAGACAAGCTACTATAACACGGGTAAGAAGCCCTCAAACTTGACTACAATGTCTTTATCTGGCAAAAATTGGCTGATTTTCACAGCAATTTGTCGAAAACTACAAATTTGCGGACGACGGATCCCCTTCTTGGGTCTGTACTCCGTTTAAAGCCTGAAAAAACCCCACAATGCATTAATATTTTACCTCTCTGCCTCCGGAACACGCAACTGTGTTTTCTAACTATGCCCATCTGGCCCTTGTAAAGAAGCTGAGTTCATTAGCCAGCACTCAGAGCTCCAGCTCTCAAATCCAGGTTGCGGTTTTATGGCCCCACTAGACAGAGCGTGATAACTCCGACGCGCTCTGCCAGCTTCCAGCTGATGTTATTCTTAAATAAAACTAAAAGCTGCAATGCAGAGGCGAGGCGCAACGGATCTGCCAGCTGTTATTATCAGCTCCATCCCGCGAATATGGGGCCAAAAGCATCACACAACATTATTCATGAATGGAACTGAAATGTAGGTGTTTGGTATTTTTTCCACCGAGACACCACCCCTCTTTTTCATCCTTCTATGTCTGTTATTCCTTGGCTGGGATTGCTTTTAATGCCTGTGTGATAATCCTTGGCATGACGGTCCATGGAGAGGTTGAGGACACTTTTGCAGACATCAACAGAGTTCTTCTTTCATGGAAAAAAAGGTCAGAGTCTTGATCTTCATCCACAGAAGACAGGTTTGATCCTACACCGTCATCCAACCATTTATCAGCTCACATGTTATTCCATCACAGTCTGGTGTCAAAGTAGATGGTCCATTAAGGAATTATGGGCCTTACATACACTGGATCATGCTTTGGAATACCTTCTTTCCAAGAGACAGTAACAACAGCACAACACAATGACCCAGTCCTTGACCTCGCTATTATTTTTCAGACAAAGACTTGGGTTGCCCATCCACACATAAAATCCATTGGGCAGGAACCAACGCTCAAAAAATCCAAATGTCCACACAACAAAAGGAAGATCAATGTTCACCCAAACATGCAAGACGAGGAAGAAAACTTTCCTGATGGCTGCTTGAGCAAGGGAATGTTTTTTACAGTGTTACCCACTGAATTAATTTTATTTGCAGCATTAGCCTTATTTCTTCATTGAAAAGATTTCCACATGACTTGCGGTGCTTTCTTATTTGTCTGTATGTCTCGTCAGGATCTGACTTAATTACCTTCCCTTTCAATGTTTTAAAAACTAACCTGCCCTCCAGTCTTGCATGAAAGTTGTGTTGGCATGGTTACCCAACCCATTACTTCATGAGTATTGATTGGATTACTCCGATGGCTTGAAAGCCATAAATTCACTAATACTATCTGTTGAATTGAGAGTTGGAATTATAGCATATGGAATAGCTTCTAACTCTAGAAATCCTGCCCAAAAATGAGAATTGGGAATCGGCTGATGTAATTTTTTAAGGGCTGCTGCAAGAAATAGGGCGATGAGGGGAGGCAGTGCTGAAAGGACAACACACAGAACCCACGTTTAAATGCAGATGTTGGAGCGACATGCAGAGGAAACCACTCCACTGCTTGTATCCAAGAAAATGAGAGCGAAGGAACTGCCGTGCGGAATCAGAGCAGAGCCCGGTGTGATCCTGCATCCTCGTTTTGACTCTTGGGTCAGAGACTGCAATGGAGTCACCTGCCCACGAGGCCTTTTGCTAAAAAATATGCTTGAACGAGTGCTTCCAGTTCAGTAAAGGACACCATCCCTCAAGCTGGCAAAGACCCTATGCAGTGCTGTGGACCAGACAGTCCACGAGCCTCTTCCCACAGCCCCACCAGGCTGTGGTCACCTAGAGCAGTCCCACCACCCCTGGTTCTTTCCTCCGCAGGTGCCAATTACAGCTGCTGGCTGTTTCTCCTCCGCTTCTTGCTTTTGTTTTCCAGACTAGCACCTCATCAAACAACATCCTGAAGGGTGAAAGGCTAATGTTCTCATTGCACCACCATGTGTCAGCTCACAGTAAGGAGCTACGGAGGAATTAACCCTCTGGTAAGACAGTTCCCGTGTGCAAGAGCCTTTGCTGCATAATCATTCTTGATTGCTATTTAGTGGTTGGAACGGCGAGCTGGTAATTAGGACTCCTGGGTACTATTTTCAGCTCTGTCAGTCACTTCATCTGTGACCTTGGGCAAGCCACTTATCCTTACTCTCCCTGTCTATGCCTCATCTTACCTAAGAAGACGGCAATAGCAAAAGCTGCTGAGAAAGTTGTGGGACTCGACCATGAAGGGCTCTGGCATCAAATAGTCCACCATTTACAGCCACCCCTGTATCACTAATTTATTTCAGCCCCACACCGCCCACTCCATGCCCCTTGTGAAGCTGCTGGATTGCAGACTCCCTAGTGTGTGGACAGAGGCAGTGGAGATGGACGCCCACCATGCTGTGCCCAGATGGTACTGGGTGGCCTCTGGAAGCCTTGGTTCCTTCCAGCAGGCACTCCAGGGAAATTGCTGCAATATTTCCCAGTGCCAAAATACCCAGAGACACAGACGCACCCTCGTCCCTGGAGGTGTTCAAGGCCAGGTTGGACGGAGCTTTGAGGTGGGAGGTGTCCTTGTTCATGGCAGGGAGCTGGAGCTAGATGACCGCTAAGGTCCCTTCCAACCCAAACCATTATATAATTCTATGACTTCTTCACTGCTCAGCACCCTGGGCATCTTCAGGACCCTTGGCTTCCTTTTTCCTTGTGAACGTCCAAAACATAGCTACTGCCCAACCTTGAAGGACCTCTGGCTGAGCAGCTGAACCCTATGGGGGTCTCCTGCAAAGGGGTCTGGCTGATCAGCCTTAGATTTTTGTGTTCTTCACAGAATTTGGTACTGTTCTTTGGAGGCCAATGTTACTGGATGTGGATCCCTAAATCTCTCCTCTGTTTTCCATTCCCAGAACAGATCAGAGGCAATCTATCTGGAACAAACGTAGAGCCTTCGTCTTGCTTCTCACCTTGGCTTTATAGCATTTGCTCAGAAACTTTAAATTTGTGATGCCGGAAACCTGGTGATGCAGTTTAAGCCTTTAAATGGTGATGTTTTGAATGGTTGATTGTTTTCAGTATTTATCCCTTTGGCAACTTGGAAATGATTAGCTGAAGCAAACGTATTGACCAAGAGGCCAGGGCTCTTATCCCGTATGCGAAGCAGCCAGAACACCTGACTCACTGAAACGTTTTGATAAGGCAAGATCTATTGCAGTGAAATTATGATGACTAGATAAAGACTCCAGCACACCATGGCAACTAAACTGCAGCAATTCATTATATTGTCAAAAATTTTATTTTTCTTGAAACTTGGGAAACTTGTATTTTACAATAAATTTCCCTTTCACTGCGGATCCTCGCCAGCGTGCGCTTTCTAAGTGAGGGTCATCGTGAGTAAGAACCCCTTGAAGTTTCATGACCTGGCAACGTCCTGTGTCTCCTGTGGGGCTCATTGAAGATCCATTTGTGGAAATAGCAGTATTTCCATGGCCCAGATTTTGGTCTTACCATCTGCTGCAATATCTGACATTTGGGAGATGAGAAGCTGGTTTTGCAAAGAGGCAGCTGAGGGATGTAAAAACCAGCTGCGGTCAAAAGCTGAAGCCAATTTTCAATACATTCTTAAAATGAATTTTCTTTCAAGGAAATAGCAATTACACACCTCCCTCCTCATGGGAGTACCTGATTATCTCTGCTGCTGATGCCTATGTCATTGCCTCATCTCCTCCTCAAGAGGGAATAGAGGGGAAGAAACTGTTTTTAATGGACTATGAAGTGCTGGTGAGGCTTGTTTTTGAACTGTAGGCACTGGTTGGTACCTGCAAGTCCAAGAAGTACACTTTATGCTTGGAACACAAACTAAGGGGGTTTGCAGTGGTCATTCATTCCTGCTGGACACCATCCCTGAGTTTGCATCAGCCCTCAGAAAAGAAGGTCTTTTGCAGAGAGGACCTTTACCCCTATTGCAGAAAGTTGTACTGTTCTGAGAAAACAACTAATCACTCTCAACCTTCATCCAAGAATTTCAGTAGATGTTTTAATACCTTGGTCCCAGACCGTTATGGAAGAAGAAGATAAAAACAGATCTTGCACCTGGTTCAGTACACTCCAGATACGTATTGCAGTACCCAGCGGAGGGCAGGCTGACATATTTTATTTATTGATGTCTTACATGGAAGCACTTCCTTATTCATCAGCTTCTGAAGGACTGATAGCTTGAACATCCCATTGCTGAAGTTCTGGAAAAAGGTGAAAAGGCATGTAAGAGAGGGTGAAAGGGGTATGTAAGAGATGGTGAAAAAGGTGTGTAAGAGATGGTGAAAAGGGTGTGTAAGAGACGATGAAAAAGGTAAGTTAGAGGTGAAGTGGGTGAGGTGACATTTCCTTGACAAATGGAGAGGACAGAAGTAATTTCAGATTGTTAGATGAGAGCTTGTAATCAGGCAGAAACCAAAGGCTGGTTCTTGGATGGCACTGACCAGCCATCAGTTTGTACCTTCACTCAAGCTACGCGATATCAGAACATCGTATTTTCCAAGTGTTTGCTTCTTTAATGAGGCTCACTTTTAATTGGCTCTTTTGATCCAAGCTGTCTTCATGCAGGTAGGTGTTGAACAGGGCCAGGGAGAAAGTGACCTTCACGGGCTTTGGGGATGAGAGACTTCATGCTGAAGATGTATTTTTCTATCCCCGTTCTTTGAGGGTGTCCCTTGTGGAGGACCAGCAGCTCTTCCTATAGCTTTTCTGGCACTCTCTCAAGTGGGAGGTAATATCTCATGGCTGACAACGCGAAGGGCTGCAGGGAGGTCTAAAATAATGAAAATGTTTACTAACAAGAGGAAATCATCCATCATTGCCACTAGAGCTGTTCAAGTCTGAATTCCAGCCGGAATCCAGAATGTGCCAAGTACTAGATATTAGGTTCAGCGAGAGGAATTTTTATTTAATCTTTTGACAGATTCTGCACAGATTTTGCAGAGGAATGGCAGGTGTGGCTCTGGAGCAACCATAGGGAAGAGCTGACACATCAAGGTTAATACCTTTTTGTACTCGCCATGCCTTGAACAAAAAAGAAAGAAAAGTTTATTTTTGCTAAATAAACCATTGCGTTTTCCGGTCAGGAATGACAGCAGCTGCTCGTGAGTCTCTGCATCAGCTGGGGAAAAGCAGGGTATTAATCACATATGGTGGGTCAAGAATCCTCTGGGCTGTCCAGGGCTTTCTGGTGCTTTCTGACCTCAGAAAGCCTGGCTCTTTGATAAGATGTTGTGGGCATGATCAGGGTTATAGCATTTTGCCAAACACTTAGGAGAAAAACAAGGAAACAGCCATCACTAGGGTTTTTTTTTAGGAAGAAATCATGTCAAACAAATCTAATTTCCTTCCATGACAGGGTCATGGCCTTGGAGATAAGGAAGAAGCAGGAGATGACTACAAAAACACTTAGAAAGGCTTTTAGCACTGTATCACCTGCCATTCTTAGAAGAAAGGGAGGCAGAACGGTTTCTCCTGGGCTCTGCCTCGTGTCTGCTGGAGCCCGAGAGGAATTGAGGATAAAGACTTAGAGTGATAGTGCTTTTTTTCCCCTGCATTTTTATCTGAAATGCTTACGCTTGAGAGAACTCAACCTGCAGGTTCTGCCTTCCCGGGGCACGGCACCGCTATACGTTGGCTCACACTGCTATTTCAGCTGGGGAAGGTTATGGTTTTGGTACCAAGCAGGGTTTTGCCATGATTAATGCCTCAGCTTGAGGTATTCTTTCAAATAAAGAGTCTTCTAACAAGGAAAAGCTTAGTGTAGCAGAGAGACTACAGTTGGCTTTACCATGTTAAAGTCGTGGAGACCCATCCTCTTATCCTCTTCTAATGCACTCTGGAAAGGGTGTAAGAGTTGGCTTAACCTTGAGCAGAGCCCTCCTTAATTGCACTCTTCTGCATAGTAAAATATCCAGTGTTATGATCACTGCCTTTTTTCAGGTGCCAGGTAATGCAAATCAGGTTAGAGCTCCTGTTCTGGGCTCCCCAGTTCTGGTTCCTGCTCCCACCACGAAACACCCCCCCAGTCCTGATTTTATCACGATATCTCTATCACTTGGACCCTCCAGGATATGGCTAAAACATAACATCCAATATTCCAAGCAGCAAGTCTTCTATTAAATAGTGAAATTTGCCTTACGACTGTGAGGACAAAGTTCCTCAGTGTTTTTTTCCAACTGGTTACCTGCTTAGAAATTACTGATTTTTTTTTTTTCTGAGGCTATAAAGTTTGGTTTATTTCCTGGGATAGCGACATACACAGTTCACGAGGTTTTATGCATCCTTTTATAAAATGTTTTGTGCTCTGAACCAGCTAATGCATTATATTTTTGTCCCTCTTTTAGGGAAAAAAGGACAGAAAAAGTTAACGGTATGGAAAGATGATCTTCCACTGTAATGATGACTTTTTTTTACCAAAGTTTCAAATTTTAAATAGAGTTTACAAGCCAAACCTAGGCCTTCAGCAAGGTCAGTGTCATTTTCTCAATGCACTTCTCAATCCACTTCTCAATAAGAAGTGCCTCGTTCTGTTCTGGTCCCACGGGCTGGTTGCCACTCGCAGCAGGAGAGCACGAGGAGAGCAGGAGAGCTCCAGGAGCTTGGTTCCACCTGGAACCAAGAGAGAACTGGAGAGAGCCCAGCTCCTGTGCTTCAGGACTTCTCCTCAGTCTGCCAAAGCATGGCAAGAAGAAAGGCTGGGCTCCCAAACTCCTTCATGAGCCAGACAAACCAGACACTGATCTCAATCTTGGCACAATAGCTGCCTACGTGGAGCCAGAGCTGGGCTTTACTGGGCAAACTGGGCGTTGTAAAACATGCATGCCAGACTGATTCTGGGACAATGGAAGAATACTCTGCATTTCGAGCTAAATTGCATAAATAATGCCATTGATTTCAAACAGCTAGTGCAGACTCTTCCTTGTTGTAATGCTTATATTAAATCTAGCCTCAGATACACAAATTAACCCACCTGTAATAAGCAATTACCCTTCTTTAAAATGAAGTGCATATAGCATAAAGAAATGTTCTTTCTTGATGAAAGAATCGTCAACCATTCTGAGATACCCTTGGCAAGCCTTTGTAGGCTTCAGTATTGATAATAATCAAAGCTTCAGCTAGGCAAATACAAACAGGTTTTTAACCTGATAAAAACCAATACAAGTAACTGTAAGTGCACTTCCAAGCTCTGACTCAAGAAGAATGCTCAAAGATGGTTATTTCCCACTTGGCTTAATAAACAAGTTAGAAAAGGCTTTTTGATCTTTCCTAACCCAATTTAATAGACAAAACACCTTCCTTTTGTTTAACCAGGGCATCCCAAGTGCAAAACACAGATTGTTTTATTTATGCTCTTATCCCTAATAAAAACATCTTATTCTGAAGAACAGCAGAATTATGGCTTCATAGCAAAATGTGAGATAAAGCATGAACAAAAATAATTCCTCAACTGTGCATCACAATTAAACATAAATCTAGATTTATTTCCTCTAGCTAAATAGGCACTTAACGGAGCTAGAAGCCTAATTCTTCTGTGTTGCCTCTTCAGCTAATCAAGAGAAAGAGAGATATTTCTCTCTCTGGCCATGAGTCAAAACCCAACTGAGCTACCCAATGAAGGGCTCTTCATTGACTGCAGCGGGAGTCAGATGGGTCAGACCAAAGCTTTAGCTCAATATAGTCTCCTGGCACTGACAGTATTGAGTAAGAATCATTTATATTGGCTGAAAATCATTTTACTTATCTATATTTCTTACATGTCTTCTCCACTGGTCAATCTTGCCCCGGGTGAGTACTCGCTCAACCGATTGTCTCCCTGGTCCTGAGTCAGGTGTTGCTGGAGCTCAGCAATGCTTCATCATCAACCGGGGCTAAATCACAGACAGTGAGAGGATGCTTTGTCAGTACAAGTGTTTTCTTTTTTTTTTAGGCTTGACAGAGTGAAAAAGATTGTTTTAAGGGAAAAAAAAAAAAAAAAAGAAAATTCATGCTGATAGTCCCAGGCAAACACATGTTTATCTCATATCCTACATCAGAGCAAATGTTCAAGAGCAGCTTGTGTTTCTCTCTGAATTGGCTCTGGGAATCACACACCCCCCCAGAGAAAGCTGCCCGCAGGCAAGCTCAAATGAACTGATTTTTAACTTTCTTTTTTTTTTTTTTTGACTAGGCTAATTTGAGACCATTCTTCCTCCTTTCCCAAACTCTCCACTCCTCTTAATAAAATCTCTGCACATAGTCATTATGTAAGGGGCTTATATTTCAATGCTTGATTAAAAAAATACCTAGAGGTAATTCTGGTTTGAAACAAGTTCACAGAACTGTTTTCTATCAGTGGCCCGTTCAAACAAAATGAAAATTAAATGTGCATGAGAATTAGGCATCAGTTCTCTTCAACTGCCATTTTATGACTGTATGCTTTAATTGGACGTTGCAGATAAATCCTTTCAAAAAGCTTGAAAACAACATTTTCATCAGCCCAGAGCAGCTCGTATTTTGTTCCAAGCAGCTGAACAAACACATCAGGTTTCTTCTTCCTCAAAGGTCTTTAAATCCTGCTCCACTCCCAAACAGAGGCGGCCGGTTACATGCACGAATTAGGCAAAGCAGATCCATGTAAATTATACATTGACTGAAATGGAATAGACATAATTTCTTGCAGAAGGGAACAGATAGAATATGTTTGATTTGTTGGGGAAAAAAAATAATAATTCAGTGCCTTTTCTGTTGCTGAAGTCCCATGATGTTAAAAAGCTTGATGTTATATATATATATGATGTTATATATAACCGCAATCTTCCGCCTCTTTAGTTGAATCAAGGAATGCTGTAAATTTCTACCTGCACCACAGGTTCCTGGACCAGCCACCACAAAAAGGCATTTTGCTGGGCAAGGGGAAGAAATCAAACAGTTGGAGACCCAGAGACTGCTGCAGTTGGCACAGCAAAACAGGGCAAGAGACTTTCTGCATCGCTGAGGCCGGATGCAGTTGTCACAGGTAACATATCATCACACCTTACCCATGGCCATCTCAGGAGAGGGCTGGGGTGGAGGTGCCTGCTCCTCCTCCTCTTCCAGAATTTCACTGCACTGATGTGCATCTCTGGGCACTGACCCAGACTGGAAGGGCTTTCTTTCCACATCATTTTTCACAACCGATAGTTGCAACCACGGGGGAAATTGGGTTTGGTTTTTTTTTTTTTAAAAGGGATGGTGTCTGACTCGTTGTCAACAACCAGCAAACAAAAAGGGCTGTGTCTAATGGGGTGAGGGGGGCAGGAAGATCCCTCTGGAGTAACACCATAAATCAAGAGACAGGTTGTTTCCAGTCAGGGAAAACAAGAAAGCAGGAGAAAGCCAAGTGAAGCGTAGGCTCCCTCGGTGCTGGTTGGAGGATTGCTAGCCGTGTTGGGGGACAGTGCTCTCCTCTTCCAAGAGAAGAATTGGCCACCACAATCCAGTTGGCAAGTCTCAAAGCCCAGGTGGATCCCTCCACTGCTTCTGCTTTCCCCCACCACGCTCTTCAATCAACTTCACAGAGCAAAACGCAACGTATCCTATATCAAACTGCAAATATTTCCATTTATTTTCCTTCCTGCACCCTCCTTTACCAATTACCCAAGGTTGAGGATACATTTGTGTGGGGTTTTTTTTTTTTTCCACTATGCATTTCGACCAAAGCAAAGGAGCTTTAATGAATTATATTGGTTATATTCAGCCTTCCTGAATATAGCTTTCTAAATTTTAATTGCCTGCCATGAAAATGTGGTTATCTGCATGGGTTTTCTGGTCTTCTGCAATGGCATTAGAAATTCTCCACTAGAAATTCTCTTTACTGGAAGAACTACCACGCAGCTATTTCATAGCTGAGCATACTCTCCTCCCTTCAAAACCAGTCCAAACCTAAGCCATCCCAAAATGTTCACAGTCCTGAAAGGGAACAGTAAGACCCATTTTCAGTTCTGCCTGGTTTCCACAGCTCAGACAAGATTCTAGGAAATGGAAGTTTGAAACATAAACCCCTCATCCCAAGGCTTGGTAAGTCCCCAGCTGTATGTAGGATGAAGAACTTAGGGTTTGCTCTACAAAAACCTCTAGATTTGCAACACAGCATTTTTTTCACCCATTTTTTTGGACAAGTAACAGACAGAAAAGACTCAAAAAACCTCGATCTGGGTACTCAGGCTTTCTATATGAATTACAGATCAGCTCAGGAGCTACATACTAACCAGCAAAATGAATAGAAAATCACATAAGCTATTCAGTAGGAAATGTCTAAATTAGTAGCTTCTTACAGACACGAGCTACTTGCTCAAGGCTGGAGAGAAATTTTCATATGGTTAAAAACCCAGTCTTGCGCATTTAAAGGGTGTTTAAAAAGAGATTAGTCAAAGTGGTTTTAAATGGACCTGACTAGAAAACAGCCCGTCTGGTTCCACTGAAATGTCCTGTATTTTCTGCATCTGAATTTTTCCAAAATTGAAATAAGATGGTCATAATGTAAATTGCATAATATCGGGACACACAGCACTGCCACCAAAGAATGAAAATTAGATTCCTCTGTGAAATCAACACATCCATTTTTACAAGGTCACTTTAGTAACAGAAGGAAAAACGGAATGAGAAATTCTAATAAAACTCTTTCAGTTTTGCATATTTTCAAAACTAGCTTTTTTTTTTTTTTCCCCTCCAAAAAAGGTGTATCCATGTGGAACATTTCAATTTAAGGAATGCTGGTTTTGTCCTTTTTCTTGACCAGCCCTACTTAGAGGCAATATTGGCAGGCAGATTAGATGACCTAGTAGGATTTTATTTTTTTTAATGTCTAGCTTTGATAATCCATGAATGATGACGATGTGAATTTGGCAGTTAGAGGTTTATCCTTCCGTGATATCAGTCTATTCAGCCCCTCGCTTTCAATCAAATGATCAATAACTCATTAGGCAACACCTCTTTAACTTCAGAGCAGCACGCAGTTGATGTCACCAGTTAGGAGGCAGCTAGGCGTGCTCAGAGATGGCTGCAGCCCTTCAAACGAAAAATTGAAAGACATTAAATTTTGACTTTATGGAACAATTTACCTGCTCTTTTGATGCTGCCCCACCTTCCTAACAAAGACCAGGATTTTGTTCAGTGTGTTGCAATGTTGGAATTGCCTCTTGAAAGTCCCAGAAGCCAACGCTACGCGATCATTCTTGTGACACTTCTTTTTTTATTCCATTCCATTCCAGTCCTTTACCACCTCTTCATATATTTTTCTCGAGCACTTCTCACGGATAAGAAGCACTTAGATTCCTATTCCCTTTATTTTTTTTTAACTGCAGCAGTGAACTCGACTGACTTGGAGGATCTAAATTCGGTTTTGTTTTTTCCTAATTACATGATAAGCTTTTCCTGTATCATCATTTCCATAGGGAATACCCATCTACAAAAGTGTACCCACCTCTTCAGTTTGGAAGAGCTTGCTGTATTTGCAAAGGGTAATCTAAAATACATATCATTTGAGGCACCTGTTTTTTAATCCCACTAGTCATCTGATCAAAGCAGATTCAACAGCATGGATTTTATTTCAACTCTTCTAACTGTCTGCCTGCCTTCTTTCCAGGGAATTATTACTTTTTGGTGATATTTTCTCACCAGGAGGTGGAAAAAACAGCTCAAGCAAAAGGATTGTGTGTGGGTTTGGTTTTTTTTGAGACAAAAATCTCATATTCCTCCATCTTCAGTAAGTCACACTCTGGGCTGTAGTTCTTCAGCGTATTGAGCACCATCACCATGGTGCCTACAGAAATTGCTCAGAATCACCCTTCAGCACCCGTGCCACGAGACGGCCGTGGCTCGGCGCTGAAAGAGCTGAAAGAAGGAGCAGCCCTAATCTCCAAAAAGCAGAGCCAGCAATTCCCCAGACGCCCTCGTGTGCCGCTCTAGGTTGTGCTGGATATTTGAGAACTAAATGGCCCATTTCAGAATGGCTCCCAGAAGATTTGCTCCGCTTGTTGGCAGCAGTCACAGCACGCCCTCCCCTTCCCAGCAGATATCTAGCAATAAAGCTTTGATTCCAAAAAGAGAAAATCAACCCTCACCTTTGATTCAAAAAGATTTGCAGGTTGTTTTACAGGCAAGTAATTAACGGTTCTCACGCCGGCCCCAGGGCATCCACCTCAACACTGTCCTCACCTTCTGCTCCTATTGATGAAAAATTCAACCATTAGAAAGCCTCTAACATCAAGGTGTAGAAACATGAGAGTTACATGCACAGATTAAAAGCCACTACTTCTTTTCCTCTTTAAGCTTCCCAGTACCAAGCAGAGTATGGGTGGGCAGTGACCAGATAGGAATCGGATGCACTTTTGTGAGGATAATCTTGTAGGAATATTAATTTTCTTCTCCTTAGTCACGAGAGCTTGATTGCCCACTTCATGTGACATTCAAAGCGTTCAGCATGATAAAAGCAGTAAATTGTTGTATAACATTAAAAATAACCAGTATTTTTAACAAGAAATAAATCAGTAGCTACCTACTTTTCAGAAGTGTCTTCTGTGGCCTGTTAGGTCAAGGTAAATGTGGAATTAATACACAGATCAATAAAAGAAATAGAATCATAGAATCATAGAATGATCTAGGTTGGAGGAGACCCTTGGGATCATCGAGTCCAACCATCTATCCTACTCTACAAAGTCCTAGCAAAGATAAACAGCATGTCAAGAGGGCTTTGCTACTTAATGCCAAGTGTTCTCGAGCAAGGACGAAAATGAGGGAGTAGATCAGCCACCTGGGGTTGGTAGTTTTATTCACAATGTCATGTCTCAGCAGTTATTTGCATTTTGATGGGGATTATCCTCCTGGATAAGATATATTGAGAATATATTCTATACTCTTCGATACCATACAAGATTTCTTCCAAACTGTGGACTTTCCAACAGTTGTATTAGCAGAATCTCACGCTCAGAATGGGGCAATGGGACTATGAGAAGACCTCCAATTGCCTGACACAGCCCTTACTTCCCAATCTTTCCTCCAACTCCGTGTCCTTAGTTTGAAACAAAGCACCTGCTGGGTAGTGGCCAACTCTTAGAGTCTCTGCAATGCCCTCTCCACAGTGTGCTCTCCACCCTTAGATTCAAAATTTGGGTTCATTTTCTTTGCGATGGCAAAGTGTCTCCTCTTCCTGCAGAGTTCTGCCTCCTCTGACGTGGACCCCCCACCATTCTCCAGTCGGGGGAAGGCTGATATTGGAAAATAAAATGAGATTTTTCTGCTGTTACCCAAGGCTGGTAGGATTCTGGTCTGCAGAGATGTTCGCATCACCAAGATCTCCTGCCTTTCACAGCATTACCATGGGATGGAAATGCAGACCCTGGGGTGCTGTAGGATGGTGTTGGATCTCTGAATNATCTATCCTACTCTACAAAGTCCTAGCAAAGATAAACAGCATGTCAAGAGGGCTTTGCTACTTAATGCCAAGTGTTCTCGAGCAAGGACGAAAATGAGGGAGTAGATCAGCCACCTGGGGTTGGTAGTTTTATTCACAATGTCATGTCTCAGCAGTTATTTGCATTTTGATGGGAATTATCCTCCTGGATAAGATATATTGAGAATATATTCTATACTCTTCGATACCATACAAGATTTCTTCCAAACTGTGGACTTTCCAACAGTTGTATTAGCAGAATCTCACGCTCAGAATGGGGCAATGGGACTATGAGAAGACCTCCAATTGCCTGACACAGCCCTTATTTCCCAATCTTTCCTCCAACTCCGTGTCCTTAGTTTGAAACAAAGCACCTGCTGGGTAGTGGCCAACTCTTAGAGTCTCTGCAATGCCCTCTCCACAGTGTGCTCTCCACCCTTAGATTCAAAATTTGGGTTCATTTTCTTTGCGATGGCAAAGTGTCTCCTCTTCCTGCAGAGTTCTGCCTCCTCTGACGTGGACCCCCCACCATTCTCCAGTCGGGGGAAGGCTGATATTGGAAAATAAAATGAGATTTTTCTGCTGTTACCCAAGGCTGGTAGGATTCTGGTCTGCAGAGATGTTCGCATCACCAAGATCTCCTGCCTTTCACAGCATTACCATGGGATGGAAATGCAGACCCTGGGGTGCTGTAGGATGGTGTTGGATCTCTGAATGTATAGCATTTCCAAGTGAAAGAAATTGAGCTTTGCTACCCAAAATATAGAACCTTCTTTTCCTTTATCTTCAAAGTTGCTGTGTTTTCCCCTCAAGTTATCTCAAAGCCTGAAGTCCTGCTGCAATACAGGCAATAAAAACAATAAAATAGAAAGGGCCAAATCACCATTTTCCTTTAAGAGCATTCAGGAAGCAAAAGTCTGCCTTGATTGCTTTGATCAGCATTATGATAGTTACGTATTCTTCTTCAGAACTGGAAATTTCCTTACTGGAGGCTTTTCTGCAAGCTCATCCTTTTTTTTTATGCCCGTAGAGAACTTCTGGCCCACGTGTTTCCTTAGCAGAGCACCAGCCTAAATCCTCTTCCTTGGGAGAGACACTGGGCACTTCCACCACTCGGATCTATTCTTTTTTTTTGCCATAAGTGTTCCCGTCGACACTCGGCGACGGTAGTGCCCTTGAATCATCTTGAAGCCGCATGAGCACTTGAGAGATGAGGTTTTCAGTTAATTAGATTTCGCTGCCTAAACTGTGAACTTTTTTCATCATTTTCCCTTACCACCTTGGCTTCCAGCTTAGCAAAATTTGCAGAGACTCTTAATTTCCTTTTTCCTTTGGGAGGTGGTAATGCAGAGAGTGCCTTGCTCAGCATTAATCTACGACAGCTTTCCTCCGACCGAGGGTGCAGCCCGAGTTACGCTCCTGCCAGCGTCTGCTGTTGTAAAAACCCTAGATTAAAGTCTTAATCATCAATTTCATTCTTCTTGTAACCGGCTATGTTTGGCAGTTTGTTTTAGGTGCCTTGAAAATATTTCATGTTGCTGGGAGGAGCAGTTAAGGGATTTGAAAAATTCCACCTTCAATTTCTGCACTTTGGTGGGGGGAAAAAAAAAATTAGAAAAATGAGAAAGCCAGAGCTCAAAAAAAGATAATGCTGTAACTTACCTTTGCTCCTCTTGCCTTCACCTGTTTTCTGCTGCTTCTCTGCAGATGCAGAAGATCTACAGAAACACACACAGAATGAAAAAGAAAAGCGTCATTCTCTGCAGTAAACATTGGCAATGTTTTCAAAACTAGATGTTGCATGAAATAAACAAGAAGAAAACACACATGATGGCTGGTAGAATATATGCAGCTGCTAGAAAGGTGAATATAAGCACGTCATGTTGGTTTTGGAGAGAGAAATGTGAGATGAGGGGAAATTACAATCCTGCCTCGAGTGGCTTCAGCGTAGCTCATTTCTCTCGGCTTGACAGTCCACACCTACTTCATTGGAAACATTTAGGGATTTTCAACCTACTATAGTAGCCTTAAGCATCTTTTATGACTGCTCTTGTACATAGAAACTACGTTAAGAAATACTAAACGTGTTTTCCTCGGGTTTGATATAGTAAGTATCTCCCAAAGGACATCCCTCATTTAACCACAGACTGTCCAATTAACCATGATAAAGTACGTATCAGATCTTTGATAACACAGCTTCCTGAACCATCCACAAATCTTTCCTGCCCATCAGTTGACCTATTTGATTGTGACAAGTGTCCTTTCCTTTCCCATTAATCAACAGAACAGCTTGCTTAATAATTTCCTGGCCTTTGGTCCTGTAATTTAGGTCACCTAAGGTTTTTTTTTTTCCTTTCTGTCATAAGCCTAATGGGCACATTCAGGATGATGATGAAGAGCAAGGCTCCAGACAGATGGTGGGTATCTTGTGAACTCAAACAAGTGAGTTTGCAAGAGCCATGAACAATGAGGTGCACCTCCATTTAAATCAAACGGCGGGAGACAGTTTCCCAAAGACCAACACTGAGCTTCCAGCAAGTGTTGGAAAATTTGCCAAGGACAGAACACCAAGTATAATGGTAAGACAGCAAAAAAAAACGATTGCAAAAGCACATTTTGTACATGGAAGTGGGTTTTTTTCAGACGTTTTTGGGTTTAACTTTTACTAAAATCCTATCTATTTGTTTCTTCCGTGAAACTCATAACCCAAAACTTGTAGCACACAACTTGCTGCAAAGGAGCATCCTCCAGTGAAACTTAAGTTTCTCAGTATAAAACTGCAGCTCTCTTTTTGGAATTATTACCACCAAATTTACAGCACTGATGGTAGGGACCATAGTTACTTCCATATCCTTATGTGTCCATTTTAGTGCATCTTAGCTAACAGTATTTTTCTGTTAACTAACCATTTATGGGGTAATGACAGATCTTTTTATAATGTTTTTTTATCGCTGGGATCCAAAAGCTTAATAACAGAGATCAGGATTGTTATTATTGTTATTCCAGTTTTCACACGAAAAAAACCATGAGGGTCAGAGAGGTGGAATTATGTAGCCAATAACACTTGGCAAACCAGTGACCAGGACCAGAAATCAAACCTGGGTCTCCTGGAAGCACTGGTTAGCCTGGGAAGGAAGCCAACCTTACACCCACCAACTACAGGAACCCAGCAGAGTCTATATATCGATTACGAGGTCGCTGGGTAGAAGTATTCGCTTCTGCACTTCACCACAGTCAGCATTTGCAGGAGCTAATCACAAATTTCCTGTAGTAATCTCACCCTTTGATTGGTGTCTTTAAGAGCATGATTGCCTGATTAATTGGCAACCTGATTTTGTTGTAAATTCCTTATTATTGAATCAATTGGGGCTTTAATCCTGTAATTATGTGGGATAAGTTCTAGCTAGTTTAGTAAAAGTTTTTAGCTGATATTTACAACTTCTGCAAGAAATGCCATTGATTCCTCCCTTGCTTCTTTACTTATTTATGCTGAAACTCACTGTAAACTCCGCAGGGATGGTTTTCTTTTCAATTTCAGAGTAGCCAAGGCACTTTGCCGTGCAAAGTTTACAGAGGTCAGGACCTTGTTCCTCACCCAACTGGAAAATAAATCTGATGGCTGCTGTGGTGGGTTCTGCTGCCTCCCAGGTGCCCTCAGCCCTGGGCAGAAGGAGCAACACCCCCAGGGCTGGTGCTGAGCTGTACCTGTGTGACAGTTTGCAGACCAGAAGGATGAGAATTTCTCCATTTTTCCCTAACTCTTTTCTGCTAAAATATTGGTTTTTACAAAACTCCCTGTCTTTGAAACTTCCATCCTACTGGCATGTTTGGTTGATGCTGGTGAGTGCATCCAGGGTGTGGGGCAGGCAGAGGTACCATCAAACCACATCGTTGCATGCACTGTATTTCATAGAGAAAGCAGGAAAAACATAGCTCTGAGTAAGAAATGCATTCGCGGGGCTGTAATTAAAATTTAATGACTTTCCTTTGCAGTTACCTGGCTTTGGATCAAGTGCTGCATACAAAAGATGAGACCCTGCTCCCATAAAAACCTCGCACCCTCGTATTTGCTCCTTTGTGAAGGCAGACTCTGCCCCTACTGCTATCTCCAGGTCTGCAAGGAAGACTCAGCCAAGGGTGTGAAGTTAGACATAGGTTACAGATTTGATGCTTTTATAACACCCAAGTGGCAGTCTGATCTGGGGGAGAGCCTGAAGGCTGCACAGGATCAAAAAATTCCTCAACTTCACCATCACTACGCTCAGGGAAATCGTTTTAACACTTGAGTTAATTCCCATTAAGCATATTGGCTTCTCTCCTTAGATAGTGCAAAAGAGCATTGATTCCTTGGGTTGAAGAATAGGTGGTCTTGTGGCCATTGGAATTCTAGTTAACAGCAATGCTAAATATTTAAAAGTTAGCACCGTGTAAGCTTTTTAAAGAAGTCTCCTTAAAGTATCTTTCCTTTTTAAGGAAGTCACCTTTTGTCCCAAAGTCATACGTGAGTACAAACACCAGAAAACTGGATTATTTTTTTTTAGCTGCTTCTGCTGTAATCATATGAGTTTAGTCTCCATTCTAGGATTTATACTCTGCATTCATCTTTTTTGGTAAAGAAGATGAAACTGAGTAATCTGCCTAAATACTATTAAGGCTTCTCAGCTAAACTTAAACTTGGTATAATAGTCAAGAATAATAATCAGAGTAATACGAGGGGATGCGTAATGGTCTATAATATCCCCTACTGAAAAATACAGTGGAGAAGTGAGAATTTTCATGCAATATTAAATGCCCTGCAAGGCTCCTTCTCCCTGTTAACTGTCCTTGCTGTCACAGTTGCTTACTGTACGTGGGATAGGAAGGAGAGCAAGGTTTATTGCAGAGAACCCTTCCTCCACCGAGTATCTCCACGGACCTTCAGCTGCAAAACCGTTAGGGCCAGTAACAATAAAAGATCTCTTTAATAACTTTGAAAATGTTTGGCCCCTGGACTGGAAACAAAATCCTGGGGCAGGAAACTGAGCTTGCTCAGTTCCCACGGAAAGCTGGGAGCCCCTGAACAGAAATTTAAACCGGGTCCATCACCGTTATCTCATCTCAGAATCCTTATACAGGAAAATATTAAAGACCCCCAAGCCTGGCAGAGAGTACAAAGGAAAATACTCCTGCTTTTCAGCTCCAGTTTGGCTGAAGTGAGTCTATACCTTTTTCCAGGGATGGACTCCCAGCAAACATAAGCCTAAAGGAAGAGCCCAGACACCAGGGATCCTCTTTTGAGGTGTTTTTAACTTCTAGGCAACAAGTTCCTTCATCACCCCTTGCTGGAGCGGCCTCCTGCTGCGTGATGCTTTGCTTCAGCATGAGAGGAATGGCTCAAGGCACGCTCCCACCCACCCTATGTCTGCATCAATACCTTTGTCTGATGTTCTGAATCCCTCCCAGGAATGGTTTCTAGCTGTCTGTAAAAAAATGGGGTTTGAATGCCTGTCTTCCCCCACCTCCTGTGCTGGTAGTCCAAGTCCTGACTTTTCCCCTGAGAAGAGGGTCTACATCCTCTTACGAGGGGGTTACAACCTTTTGGCTCTTCCTGTGCAGAATGTGAGATGCCTAACATACTGCACCCCCCTGGGGAATCAGGATAAAACCATTATTTCCCAGTGTGTAGGTGCTGGTTGAACACTTTGGTTCACAGCTTTGGGAACAGGCAGAAACAGGGAGAAAACTTCAGGCAGGAAAAGGCAAAGCAGCACTGGTGGTTCATCACCTACAGAGAGTGGCAGCAACTTTTCTAGCCCTGTTTGGGACACAGTACACCCAAAATGCTGCCCGAGCCCTTTATCAGATTTACCTTGGCTTCCATTTCATATAGAGATTTGCCACGAGGCCGTTCTCCCATCTGGCAGCACTTTTGAAAGCCAAGGTGCTGCCAAGAGCCCACCCCACCACGCAAGCTTTGCTCTGCGTTGAACTCCAAAACGCTGTTTTTAAATATAGCAACTAGTATTTAAAGCCTTTTTTTCCTTCTTGTTGCCCAGCAACTTGTCTGTAATGAAGGATGTACTGCTGGCGGGCTTCCTCGCACGATGGAAGCCCCAGCATCAGTCAAAGCAGCATCCAGGAAGGTGTGACGTTGGCCAAGGCAGTGATGAATTACGTGCCAATTAACACGTAACAATGTTCTATTTAACATCAATGAAGTCAACCGAGGCACAAAGCAGCGCCGGAGCAACCCTTGTTCTGCAGCATCAGGCTGTTGAGGGTATAAAAGGTGATGGACCGCTTCACCGGATGGGAATTAAAGAGAGGACTGTGCCTTCTCCTGTCACACTAACACAAGATGCTCAACCCGTTGTCAGATGTTGGGTTAACTGAGTGAAAATCTACATTTTCTGCTCAGAAGAAACATCCTTTTGGCTTTTCAGCGAGGTTCCAGTCCAAATTTCAGACCAAGTCCAAATCGGTCTGCCAAATAAAATTTATCTACCATCCTTCCAAGCAAGGAATTCAAGATAAAAATGTGTTGGGAAAAGTAAAAACATAGTATTTCCAAAACAAAAGATTCTTTCTGTACACCGCCGTGCTTAAGACTTGAATGTCAGCTTCACTCTTCAGCTGATATTATTTCTTTTTAAATCCAAGAATGTGGATCATTTCCAGCCGTGAGGTCAGTAAAACTCATCTTCCTTCTGAAGGATGTTCCAAACAGCTTTCTTTCCAGCAGAGGAGGACTTGAGAGGCTTTCTAAAAGAGAATGACAGCATCATAGAGGACTTTGGGCTGGAAGGAGCCCTTGGAGCTCATGCAGTCCTACTCAGGGATGTGCACCACCACCCAGTCTTAAATCCCTCCAAAGGCGGAGATTCCAGGGTGTTCTTGGGCAATCTCTTGAGCGTTTGACCACCCTCATGGTAAAACCTTTATTCCTAACATCTAATCAGGATTCTCTGTGTGCCAGCTTGTGTCCATTGCCTCTCACCTGATAACCACCCACCTCTGAGAAGTGTTTGGCTCCAGCACCACTGTGTCCTCCAATCAGGTAGTTGTAGGTACCCGTAACATCTCTGCAAGACTTCTCCAAGCTGAGCAAACATAGTCATCTCCACCTCTTCTCTTAGGTCATATTCTCCAGTAGCTTCCAATCATCTTGATGGCCTCCACTGTGCTCGCTCCTGGATGTCAATGCCTTTCTTTTGATGGGAAGCCCAAAACTGGAGATACCATTCCAGCTGCAGTTTCATAAGTGTCCACCAGAGAGGAACCATTCCTCGCCTTGACGCCCGGCTGTGCTCTGGCTAATATGGCCCAGGTTGCCCTTCCTTACTGCAAGGACCCACAGTTGCTCTATCCTTCACTCTCTGGCTTCATACTAAAGCATGGACCTCCTGCTGGCCTCCAGAGACCCACAGAAGTCAGTAGGAGACTTCACCCTCATTATGGTGGGTAATGCTGCTGAGGCTGAGCACAAAGATTTGGGAACAGAGAGCAAGAAATGGCTAAAGACATCTTGGCCCTGGTTATATTGTTGCCAAGGCAGCAGCAGGTAAGCCTAAGCCAATTGGACTGTGAGTTTTTTCTCTTCTCTTCTATTTACAAAGTCAAAGTTTATTTTGCCTAAGCTGGTTTAAAAATCAAATCAATTGCAGGTGAATCAAAATTTAATTTTAGACAGAAAATGCGTCTGCGATGGAAACAGAATATGAATCACTAACCCTCCATATTGTGTCAATAACCCACCTGTTTGCTAACAGTTCATGTTGGCTCTAAGAAATGTGACATTTCCCACACAAATTTTATTACTTTCTCCCTGGTTCCCTTTTGCAATAAAACTGGGTGGTTTTTGGTTTTTTTTTTTCCTTTAAAACATCTCTAATTTGAGCCTAAAAAGAACTCCATTCTAACAAGCTGAGATTTCAAAATAACACATTCTGCTCTTCCTCTTGCAAAAATAATACGCTGTTCCCGCGCAGCAGCCTCATCCACAACATCCCTTCTCTGCCACTAAGTTGTTACCATCAAGCACAGGCTGAGACAACAACAATTTCCTTCTAAGCACCTCCCACCTGGCAGTCACAACTTCCTTGGAACTATTCTTTAGGTCACGATTCCTCGTGTCTATAAACCTGCACTCAATATTTTTGGATACTTGGGTGGGAGAACAGTCCCAAGCACTCTACGGTCATCAGCACCCACATGGTGCTGGTTTGGGATTAAGCTGGTGATGCTCTGGCAAAATTCCTGGTCAGGTCCACTATTTTACATCCTTTTTTTCTAAGCCACTTGTGGTGTAGCCAGTCCGTTGAACGTGTGGCTGCATCATGGACTTGATGATCTCGGAGGTCCCTTCCAACCACTAAGATTCTGTGATTCTGTGATCACCATGAGGATGTATGGAGCCGTACAGATGGCACCCACCTTACAGTGAGAGGAACTGGAGTGAGAAAGACAAAAACAACTCCAGAAATCTCTATGTAAATGTGAATAAAGACTCACTTCCTAGCTCTAAAAAGAAAAGAAAAAGGGGAGAAAAAAAAGGTACGCATAACTCCATAACACACAAGTAAAAAGTGCTACGAGATCCTTCAGTGAAGAGCTGTCACCACCACGCAGTGTCACTGCCTTCATCTGTCCACACATGGGTCTCCTCTCTGTCTACCCAAGTGGTGGAGCCGTACTCGGTTTAATCATAGATGACTTTTTTTTTTGGGAAAAAAAAAAATCTTATCAGAACCATTTGCTCCCCTCCATAGTCTATCTATTACAAGACATGGTAGCTGCATGGAATAATTCATAATGAGCAGAGACAAAGTTAATTCCCAAGCCCCCAGCTGAACAGCTGTGCAAGACTCATCTGGGCAGAATCAGAGAGGTTTTTCAGGAGAATTTCATGTGCTTTTTGTGGTAGACTTTAGAACAGCTTTGCTTTTTACAAAAAAAATGAATGTATGCTTCTCTCCAGCCATAAAATATGCCCATAAATGTGTTATCTGTCTATTAGTTTCCTAAGTGAAAAATGTATTGGAATCTCTGATTAAAAGGGACAAAGATATCCGTCATTGGTTTTGACAGGTTGGATATTGCCGCGCAGTATCTTCCCCTCCTCTGCCAGCACAAGAGCTATTAGGAAACCAGGGCACACTCTCATCAATGGATGGGCTGCACCACATTTCAGTGGGTTTTTTTAATTTTATATTTTTATTCCTCTGGGAGTGAGCATCAGCATGTCCTGGCCCTCATCTTACTTCACCCCAGTGCAGCCAAATGCAGGTGTAAACTCCAGTGTCCCATGTCTAAGGGGACAATTCCCTGCTGCAAGCCCTGCTCTCCTGGCAAGGGAGACATGTCTTTCCATGGGTCTAGATGGCTCTGGAGGTCATTCTGCTGCATGAAAGGGCTTTCAACAACTAGTGTGTGACTCACCCAATCTAATAAAAGACAGTTATTAGTCAAAGTTACCCAGGAAAAGGTGAATTAGAAAATTTGACCTGGACTGACAATGCTTTAAGTTTCTCCACGACCTCCTGTTGGGAGAACCTGCTACTTCGGGGACAAAGCAGGAGGATGGAGAAGCAATCTGTGATCCCCCATGGCTGTCAAGCCCTTATTCAATAACTCTTGTCTGACAAGGATGAGTTTTGTTTGGGAAGGCAGAATGGAACCCAAAGTTTGGGTTTTCTACTTCACCTCCCAGCACCTTGGCAGGTGGGGGAACCGGGGCGTGCGGGTATTGTGTAGGAAATAGGCTGTAACAACTCTAACAAACCCAAGTCAGAAGAATTGAAGGTTTTCTTTCAAAGCTTTCACACTCGTTTTAAATTCCCTGACCTGGGAGCTAGCTCGCTGCCATCTAAAGAGCACATTGTTCACTAAATGAGGTTTCAAGCTGCCACCGGGTTTTCATTAGCAATCTCATGATCAGGACCATCCTATTCATCGCGCAAGTTTGTGCCAGCATCTTTTTCAAAAGCCTCTGTTGAATTGCGTTCCTCCTGACAATAAACACATTCCTGTCATTTTGTTCCAAGTTCGCTTGGTGGTTTGGGTTTTTTTTTTTTTGTAGTAGACAGTAATGAGGAAAACCTGTAGCAAAAATGCTTTTTAAAAAAATTATGCCATAACAGAGACTAGTGCCTGGATTTAAACTCAGAAGGACCCAGCTCTGATTCTAAATCATTTAACTGAAGATGGTCCAGCACGTATAACAAAAGACAGACCTGAAATGACATGGTTTTTTGTAACTCAATTTACAGCTATCATTTAATCACAACTTATTAATTGCCTTCCAAGATACTGAGATGTCCTCCAACAAGAACAGATCCTTTCACTGTCACTAACATTGTGTGGGAAGAGAAATCTCTAGAGACAAGAAGAGACGTTTTAGGAAGGGGAAAATACTCACTTAGGGAAAGGATAAAATAAATGTCTACCTAGGAGACAAGGTCAGTCACAGAATCACAGAATGATATGGGGTTGGAAGGGACCTCTGGAGATCATCTAGGCCAACCCCCTGCCAAAGCAGGGCCACCCAGAGCAGGCTGGAAAGGAAGGTGTCCAGGTGAGTTTTGAATGTCTCCAGAGAAGGAGACTCCACCACCTCTCTGGGCAGCCTCTGCCAGGGCTCTGTCACCCTCAAAGTGAAGAAGTTCCTCCTCCAAAGTTGAGATGGAACTTTTTATGTTCAAGTTTGTGCCCATTCCCTCTTGTCCTGTCCCTGGGCACCACTGAAAAAAGACTGGCCCCATCCTCCTGACACCCACCCTTCAAGTATTTATAGGTGTTGATTAGATCTCCCCCCTCAGTCTTCTCTTCTCCAGACTCAAAAGACCCAAGTCCCTCAGCCTTTCCTCATAAGAGAGATGTTCTGGGCCCCTCATCATCTTTGTAGTCAAAAGATATAAACCAGAAGGAACCATCCTCATCATCCAGCCTGAATAGACCATTTGGAGACCTTCATTGTATCATTCAGGGAACCTTCAGAAACCAGCTGGAAGGTGTTGTCCTTTCAGGGCAGTGGTTCTCGCTGCTCCACGCCAAATGTTGGACCGTTTCCGAACGGAGCAGATATCTGTCCAGCTGCCTGGCTCCGAGGGACTGCCAGCTCCTCGCTGCCATGAGCATCCCCACCATAGAACAATATTCATAAGACATCAAAGTCCAGCTTACTGGACTTTGTTCTGCTTCCAGAAAGCCCTGCATGAAGTTCACCCCCATCAAGGGCTGGCAAACGTCTCCTCATTTCTGCACTAGGTTTGCTCACGACAAATGTTATCACGGTGTGTGCTTCCCTAAACTGCCCTCCAGCTTAAAGAACTCTACAGGTAAACAAGTTGTTGTTGTTCATCATTCCTCCTCCCAGTGCAGTGAATACTCCCAGATGTAATCAACACACCGCTCGGGAAAGATGAACTTAAAGTAGAGAGAACAAAGTGGAATTACTCAAACACTGTGTTGAGAAAAATGAATGTAGCTATTTAAATTTTGATTTAAAATTGATTTAAAACCAATCCTCCTTAGAATTCACTGACAAAATTGCTCTAACCATCAGTGAGACCAGAATTTCATATCACAATGTGTCCTGGGGAGCACCGAGACACAAGTGCATGCTGCCAAACAACCTTCTACTCAAATCTTTTCCATTCCTCCTATTTACCTGCAAAAAAAATCTATCAAAGAGTGTCTCCTGCAGAGTGTTCAGAAGTCACAAATTTCAAGCTATTTTGAACCAGAGGCAGGAAGAAAATCCCAGAGTCCTAACAACCAGGACCTGACTTAAACATCTCTGATGGTGACAGGTCTGACAGGGAGACACGAAGAGCAAGCTGACATTTTCTTTCTTTTAAAATGCCACCGAAACGTTGACACAAGTGCAGACAAAGTGAAGGCTGGGGGTGTGTTTCTGATACCTTCTTCCTTTTTTTTCCAGACTGGGCTGGAAAAACATCACCTCCGGCTTGCTCGGTGTGAGCCAAGATGTACAGGGTGACAGCAGAGGCATAGGACCGGGGCAGGGACAGCCCTGGTAGAGGAACTGATTTATTAAATATGCTGCAGCACTGAATTCAGCTGGGACTAAGGGGGAGTTTGTCAGCAGGGTGATTGGAAGTGAAATTTTGCACATTATTCGCACAGCACCGTAGAAAACCTGAGGGCTCGGGTAAAGGGTTTTTAAATTGAACCCAATCTCAATGGTGTTCATAAAAGAAAATGAAAAAGATTCAGAAAATGGTTTCCTTATTCTGTAGTCATTGTCTTACAAAAAATAGATTATAATATGGGAATTTTGATGGGGTCACAGTGATGGCTGGCACTGGATGGACCAAAGAGCTTGTCATTTCAATAAGAAAACAGCTACGTGGAGCAATGCCATCCACATCTCCTATCATGGGATGGAGTAACCTGCTATTTGGAAGAGCTTGTGTCCTCACCGAGTGCACAGTGAAGCCAGAACATTAACATTTCACCCTACCACTCCAGCACCTCTTGGACCATAACAAAGAGTGCCAGTTCACAAAGTGCCTGCTTCACAGTGAGACTCAGACCAGCTAATCTGGACTTTCTGAATCACCCAGGCTCTGTAATTTCAGCTGGCTCGTCCTTCACCCAGTCCACATAAGAGAAAATGCCACCAAGCCCATGGACTTGAGCTGAAGAGATGATCATGCTGTTGGACTCACTGGAAGTTTGGTTCAATGGTTGCTCAATTTCCCAGTTAAAAACTGGCACCTCTTTTCTCACCAGAATTTCTCTCGCTGTGCATTTCAGGAATTTTACACTTTTTGCTGAATAGAGTTCTTGGACCCTATGATGGCTTTTGGTAAAATGGAGAGCTTTCCAGACAGGCCACAATTTCTGGCCTCAAATCACTGTAGTGGTTTGTCTCTGTACTCCCTTCACTTCTTCATCATTTCCCTTATAATGCAGAGCCCAGAACTGGACCCATTTATTGTCTTCACAAATGCTACACAGAAGGCAATATCACTTCTTCCTTTTCATGTAACTCCTCCTTTTGGAAATACATCATCCTGCATTTACACTGTTTAGACAGTATTTAGTCAAGGTACTACACAGATATTTATCTTCTCGTACACTTGAATAATAAATAACTACCTCATTCATTCATCATTTTTGTTGCTATCCTGTGAATTTACCGTAACGGACTTCCCCAAGAAGGGCACCTCTACAATTGCACACAGTAGCCGAGTGGTCTTGCATATTTAGATGTCTCCAGGTCTCAAAGGTAAGGAATAACCATAGGTCACCTTTTGGAAGAAAAAAACCCAGTCATTTTTATTGACATGCTGCTTTGAAGGTTTTCTTCTGCGTCGTAAATTCAGAAGTCAAAAGATGCAATTGTAAGATCATTCATCGCTCCTATTGACTTCAGTCTTGGCTATGGAGTGGTACAGCTCTAAAATGCCTTTTATTGACCAGCAATGGAGAATGTAAATGAAAAATTGGTTTATGGTACAATGCTTACTTAGATTATCAAAACTATAAACTCTTCATGACAGCACCATCTTTTTCCTGTGCCTTTACATAATGTGATGGAGAATTATTCCACGATTCATCCAAGCTCCTAGTCTCTAGGAACACATAAATAATTAATAACAAGAAGCAGTTAATTAATTTTCCAAGTAATGATGTTGTTACTGTTTTGCCACTTTTGGGTAGGCACCAGAAATATTAATAGATCAAGGTGATGGACAAAGCAAAGAATAGTCAACGATGCGGAAGATTAGACCGTTCCTGAATAAAGCACAACTTACACCGCTCCGCGGGAAATCGATTCATATGCAAAAATTCGGACAGGATATGTTGGGAAACTAATTATTCAGAGGAAATCAGTAAAGCCCAGAGCTCTGGTGGGAGCAGTATGGGATAATCTCCACGTAGCCACTCGGGGCTGTGTGTTATTTCAAGGGGATCACCACCTGAGCAATGCCCCCGTGTTGAAAAATGCTGATGGCTTTTTCAGAGCACGCTGGGCACACAAAAGCTGTGAAATCACACACATCTACCCCCGGGTGACAAGTGCTCACGTGCATAAAGCAAATCAGGCTTTGCTTAACTCAGGTGAAAATTTAAGGCTATTACGGCGATTTCTGAATCCCACCACCTTCCTTCTCTCAGGAGAAGCTCTCCCTTTTCTTACAGCATTCTTCTGCTTCCTCCAGGATTATAACCATTTCCATTTCTCTCCGTATTATGCTGCCCATGCTTTCTCCCAGAGGCAGACGCTGCTCATTTGCTCTGTCAGAAGTGTGACTCTGCAGTGAACCCATCCTTTGGCCACTTTGCACTACTCAAAGGTCACTGAAAGCATCTTAGGATGAAAAGCAGTGTCTGAGACGCAAGACAGCCAAAGCACAGTCTCTGTCATTAACCAAGTACTTAAATTTGAGCTGATATCACTTCTGTAAATAGGCTGCTGCAAAACAAAGATAGGAAATGCAGGAGAACAGAACGAGTTCCCTGAAAGAGAAGTGCCTGCCCTTTCCCTACCTAATCACTCATCACTCACAAGGCTGAAGTTTAGATGCCTCCCGTAAATGTCCTACCAACATAAGTGCCTAAATTACCTGTTAAACCAGTAGAGAAGGTTAGAATCATAGAATCACAGGCTGGAAGGGACCTTTAAGATCATCTAGTCCAACCATCAACCTAACTCTGATAAAAAAACCATCACTAAACCATGTCACCAAGCACTATGTCAACCAGACTTTTAAATACCTCCAGGGGTGGTGCCTCAACCAAGGTTAGATGCCTCTGAAGGCATAAAGCTGAGGGTAGGAAGGTCAGATCCCAACCTTAGACCCTCCAATGGCCAGGTAGTAAATAGTTCACCTATTCTGTTTCATGGGCTTTGGTCAAAGGGACTTGCCAAAACCAGAGGAATTCCGCAGTCTGAATGCTGTCTTTATTTCCT
>JAHREE010000168.1:190014-210109 GCA_033628505.1 Tringa tobata | reverse complement strand
TGAAATAAAAGGTGCCCCAACACAGAGGTCCAAGACTCATCGCAAACGTCCTCCATTACAATGAAACATTGTCCACTTTGGTGGATGTTGTATTCCACGAAGGAGAGAAACGGAGAGTCACCCAACTGTTTTACATTCCAGCCACAGCTTCCTCAAAAAAGCTGTTGATGGAGAAAAAAAAAAAAAAATTTAGTGTGAGCTAACGGGCTGCGATGAGCCACTCCGCTCCTCGGCGTTATTCACATGCTGTCGGGTTACCAAAAAAAATATCCCACTTCAAAAAATAAAAATAAAGTGGGAGACAGGGTAACCTGGGACAGACACTTTGTGATCACACCAGCTGGGGGTGGAGGGGAGGAAAAAAAAAAGGCATACAGGCTTTATTTAAAAACTAGGGTTTTAATAAGGCTGAAAATTAGTCGTTAAAGAAAAACACCACCAAAAAAACCTCTCCTTCCCCTTTTTAGCATATGCAAATCTAGAGCAAGCCCTGCTGTTTTCTCACCCTCACATTAATGCCGTGCAGAACGGAACATGATATGGAATTTTGTTGGTGGGTTTTGTTTGTTTTCTTTTTAAGTGGAGAGCTTTATCACCTGCAGCGAGGTACACAAGAAGAAGGCTGCGGGAGCCATCAAGATCTGGAGAAGATCAAGATTCTGGAGCCTGCTCCAGAAGCCCACAGCCTTTCAGTGCAGCATCTCCTCTATTCTGAGGTGCCAATTTCACACAATTCACACACACTTATAGAAGGCACACACACATCTTTTATTGGGAAGTGAGAAGCACAGGGTTTCCTGCTTGCTGCCAGTTCTCCTTGGGAATGTCCTCCTGGTCCACAACAGAGACCATAGCAGCACGTGAGGGGCAACCAGCTGGACACTTCAAGTATTTAGGATCTCCAGCCCCATTACACAGACATACCCAAGCTGTAGCTGGCAGCAGAGGAGCCCAAATAAGTTCCTCCAAGCTCAGGAGTATCTACCCATGGCGGTGCCTCCACTAGGTGAGCTCATCTACAGCAGCTGTGCCCCAGCTCATTAATTTAAAGTTAACTCAGGTGCCTTCAGCACATGTTGCCATTAATCCCAAGCAGCTCTTGCGTTTCCAAGTATTAACTTGTCAGGGGTGAGGAAGGTTTAGCAAGTCTGTGGTCCCTTCTTCCCTATCTCCTGCTAGAGGCAGGGAGGAGGTGATGCCATCTGCAGGGGGAAGTCCTCTATACCCTTGAAGGGAATGGCTTGTCTGATAAAATTCAACAAATATTTATATGTATTTATCCTGCTCTCTGTTTATCTGAATCCCTTTAAGAAAAGAAAGCAAAGGAAAAGCAGCTGTTTCCTCCCCAAATGCAGAAAATATTCAGGAAAAAAACCCCAATAAATGGGAAAGCAAAGCATTTTACACTCAGATTTACCGGATTTTATCATCTGGATGGAGACAAAAATGATCTTTGATAACATAGGAAGGGATCCTGATAGAAGTGTGATAAATCTAGACCAAGACTCAGAATTTACAGGGCTGTGGGGTTTCTTGCTCACTCCTAATTTGCTGCTGTTGATCTTAGGATAATGCATTACCTCTGCCTCCCTACTTAGGCCTGAAGATGATGCGCTGATTTCAACAGCATCCCTACAGCTTTACAGCGGCGTAAACGAAAGCAGCCCGAGGACCAGAGCATCTCCCAGTATGAAATGTGTTTTAATATTGTTATCTTTGCCCAGAGACAGATTTCTAATGCCAGCTCAGGATGATTTTTTTAATAATTGAGCATGGCACAGGGTAAAATGTTGACAACTTTTCTGACTCATGGGTACAGAGAAATCAAGTTTTATCTGTTCTGCAGCGCGGTCAGTGCTTCCCTCCTTTTCCCAGCAGCTGGGCTGGAGAAGGGACCGGGCTGAGCCAAGCTGGAGGAGACTGACACGACTCAAATTTTTCACTCTGAGGCTGGTGAGAGCCTGGGCCAGGTTGCCCAGAGAAGCTGTGGCTGCCCCATCCCTGGAGGGGTTCAAGGGCAGGTTGGAGGGGGCTTGGAGCAACCTGGTCTGGTGGGAGGTGTCCTCCCATCACAGAACAGGGTGATCTTTGAGGTCCCTTCCAACTCAAATCATTCTATGATTCTGTGACTCAAACTGGGGCATCCCACCTGTTTTGCCCAGCAGAAATAAAGCTTTCCCTTGCTTTGAAACAAGACACAATGTGATGAAGGGCCTAATTCTAAAGCTGATGAGACTAAACTATTGTCCAGGTTGGAAAAGACCTTTAAGATCATGTAGTCCAGCCTAGTTTAGGCTAAACTGTTCAGCTCATCTTCATTAGGTGCAATTAGCTGCATGGTGGTAGAGCCTTTCAGTGTAAGTTGTTACTACTGAAGTCAATCACCTAGTCTTTTATTAAAAAAAAAAAGAACAAAACTGATGATGGCTTCCCAATGGCTTTCGTTTAACACTACTGCCAGGGGATTTCAAAACACACCACCTTTTCCACCCTTTGAGCTCCAGCTACTGGAGAAGTTGAGATTTTTTTTGCCAGCCTGTTTCTTTTCCCCGTTTATTCCTTGATAACGAAGTGATTAAGTGACTAACCACCAGGCGGGAGAGGAGCAGATGAGAAGTGGCAGACTGTATTTAAAGAGGGAAGCCGAGTGGATAAACAGAGGCTTTAAGCAACTGTGTCTGAGGCAAAGGAATGCCAGGAATAATGTGTCAGATAAAAATACACAAGCCCTCACGCTCCGTTGTGGCAAATACTCATTCCCCAGCTCCACACAAAGTAGTTTGTGAGAGTTATGTCTGCGCTGGGGAAACTAAATGGCATCGATAAGTAAATTCCATATGGCCCTCCTTGAATTGTTTCCACGAGGAGCTGGGTCACGGAGACTGGGGATGGGGATTGGGGTCTGGAGGCAGAACAGCAGGCTGGTGCCAGCGAGGATCACCCCAGTAAGGTACTGGAGGTCTGCTGGTGTGCAGCAATGTCTCAGCAGCAGGGGATCCACACCCCGGGGGCTTTCAAAAGCTGGAATAAATTGCCATGAAGGTGTGAAGACCCTCCCTTGATGCTCCTGCTGGTTCAGCCCCCCGAGCAGAGAGGCAGTTCCCGTTTCCCTTCCAAAGGGGGTTGAATTCTCTGTGCTCAAACGCCGCAGCCCCCTTCCGTGACAGCTCCTGGAAGTCACCACTCGCCCGTAACGGCTCTGACCTTTTCGGCGCCGGCTGATGTGATGGGCTGACTATTCATCTTCTGCTCCTTCACAACCTTCAGATCCACGCGGGGAGGAGAGGAGCGTGGCACGGGCAGCTCCTCCAACAGGAGTCCCAGGAGGGAATTTGGGATGCCTGCACGGAAGACACGTGTGTTAGAGGCACCGGGCATCCCTCTGGCCAGCGATGCAGCTGTGGGGTCGGCAGCGACAGCCCAGGTTTCAAGGACTTTATGGGGCTGGAAAACATTTGAGCCAGGACACAAATTTTTTTCATTTCATCCCCATTTTAGGTAACAAAGTGGCAAGCCCAACACAAGAAGTATCGTGTAATAATTACAATGCTTTCTTTCTCGTGTTTAGTGTTTAAAGGGGGTTGGTTTCAGGCTCAGATCTTGGCAACTACTTAGCAACTGATCTATTTTGCTCTTAAATGCTTCTTACAGCCAAGACATTTCCCTTCTCTGAGGAGTGGCATGCACAGTAATTGCTGGTTTATTGCAGATTAATCATTGCAGGGTTCAGCTTCCTTGAAGGTATCCAAATGAATTTAGGATTTCTCACACATTATATATGTATATGGGTATAATTTGAGTCCAGTCTTGCCCTTTCCTTGGACTGAAGCACACTGCACTTAGATCTACAGACAGCCTGATACAGTAAATCTCTCCTTGCCTATAAAGCATCGTTAATATAGTCATCGTTAATATATTGGTATGAAATGTCATGCAAGTTACAAGTCATTTATTATAAGGATTTAGGATAAGGCTCTACATAGGAAGTGTTAAAATAATGGGGCAGTAGCCATACCCAGAAAGCTGTTAGCCAAATTGTCATTAAAGACATCTCCCAAGGGGCAGTTCTCATTGAAGTTCCTTTGGTCTCAGTTCACACCACCTAAGTCCAAGTACCTTGAGCTGGGCGGTCACGTTGTACAATAAACAGAGCTAAATGATGCTTCCACAGACAGGTTTGGAGCATGGGGGGCCTGGATTGCTCCTTAAAAGTGCCTGCCCCTAATGGATTTCAGCACAGAGGTGAAGACAGCTGTTGTCCTAGCTCTGATCCTCACCAACGTGCTGGAAGCTGGGTGAGGTGGAGCTAGACCTCAACACCGCAGAAAGGTTGCAAAGGTGGGTAGTTTTTCTGGCTGGAACTAGAGTTTTTACCCCCTGGTAAAAGTTTTTACCCCCTTTTTACCCCATGGCAAAGACCTGTTAAAGGCAGGGAGGGATCAGGGAACCTCCATCTACCTACTGCCATTGCAACTGGGAGGAAGAATTTGCCCACAAGCCATGGGTAGGGATGTCTTGGAGTACCAGAGAGTGGATTACCTCTGAGCAGTCAGGTGAGCTGGTCTGAAAGCAGCCAGTTCTCCCAGGCTCCTGCCTGTGAATTAATGCAAGTTCCATCAAAACTGCTGTATTTTCTGCAGAACGTTTTCATTCCAATGAATCAGATGTAATCAGGTCAAGCAACTCGAGTCCATATTCCATCTTCACAAGCCTCTGCAAAAGGATTATCTTCTAAGGTCACATCTACCTACTCCATAGGTCTTCTAGATTAGGGAATAATTGAGAATCGGACCAACGGCGACACCGAGCCGAGCTAAAAGCCAGCAGATGAACACACCTTTCAACTCTCAAATCTCAGTTCACGGATGGATTGTCTGAAGAGATCAGATGGGAAAAAAAATAAATAAAAAAAAAAAATCAATGCAAGACGTGACAGAGCAGCCTCTGTAGCTAATGTTCATCTGCTATATGCCCATCAAACATTATAGTCATCTACAAATTTTGAGTCAATACAAACAAGAATTTTACCTGGGTGTGTGCAAGGAATGCAGAGCTTGGTCTAGTCTGTAGGCAGGAACGTAAGGGTGTTTAGGTTCCTGAATTTAGCACAAATCATCAGCAGATGAGTTCCTAAATACAGAAGAATCCGAAGCTTTGGCTTTCATTCGGGACACTTAGTTCCTGCTGTCACACTCCCATTGGACAGAAAATCCTCAGCTTTTGCAAAGACCCTGCTTCGTTTTTCACCAAACTTCCAGCATTTGTCATCCAACAAGCTCATGTTCTGTCTCTCTGCTTCTCCATAACCAGCAGGTTCCAGGAACAGCTACAGAAATTCTCATTCTGCGGGTAGTTAAGTGACTGTGAGTGCCAGCTTCAGCATAATAAAGTTGGTGACATTTTTTAAAGGAATGTCATTTTATTAATTATTAAGAATCCTTGCCCATTTTTTCTTAGAATCAGGTTAAGTGGTCTATTTCTTGACAAAAGTAATTGCACTCCTGTAATAAAAATTCCAAGGTACTTCAGAGCTGTCTGATAAATGGGGGTAGGGTTGGGGGGGGGGGAGCAGAGTAGTTTGTGTATGAGATTTTTCCCTTTTTACTATGGGGTAAAATGAATATTCCATGNGAGACAGGAGTAGTTTGTGTATGAGATTTTTCCCTTTTTACTATGGGGTAAAATGAATATTCCATGGATTTCCCCTCCACCCACAGTTAGTAGGTTGTGTCCCCATCAGTGCTGATGTGGGGAGAAAATTGTATGGTTGCTTTTTGGCTGGAAGCGAGAGAATTCGCTTTTTTAACTTTCACAGGTCTGCAAAAGGAATGGAGCGTGAGATGATGTGTATGCATTGGGAAAATAGGAGATTATCCAGAATGAGAAAAAGCTTTAAGAACAGATAAAATATTAGTCAGGAATGATACCGGTGTAACAAAGAATCATTTTTGGCCCATTTAGCCTCTGAATCTCGTATTTGAGCAAAGAGCAAAGCCAAAACAGTGTCCGTTCTATGTAGCCTCTTGTCTAAACTATGTTAATTTTGAGCTGGTTTAGTTCAGTTGGGTTCATTTAGATATTCATCAGGTTATGAACTTTTTATTTCCCCATCAAACTAGACAGATTTTTATTTTTTTTTTCTTCTTAGCTCAGAGAATTTGGAACATAGTCCAATCAACAGAGTAATCACAAATCTTTGTCACTTTCTAGGACTCATTTTTCACTACCAAAATTAATAAATATTCCGGTGTTTTTGAAATGACACATATTAGAGATAATGCCCTTCATAAAATGTGGCATGGAACTAAGCCATTAGCACTGAATGCACAAGAACTTCATTTTGCTTTCCAACACAAACAAGAACTGCTCCTCAAGGGATTTGCTAATAAGATTCTGTGTTGAAAGGAGTTGATTAGGCACAAAGATAGAGCACAGCAATGAATTCCTCTCCGTATTGCTAAAGAGAGTTTCAAATGAAATACTCTTTCTTGAGAAACAGCCAGATAAATACATTTGAGATAAATACGTAGGGATGGAAGGGTCAGTTGGGATAATATGATAACCATAAAAAAAAAAAAAATCTAATTTTTTCTAAATTAAATAAGTTTGCATGTGGAGAAACTTCAGTATTATTTTTTTGACATTCTTACCAAGTGTCTATTCCATTGCAGCATCATGATGAGACCATTTCCCTTGGTAAATCCATGGTCGGTGCCTGGCTGCCAGGGTGGGATACCCGTGTGCTCTCCTCGCCTTCGGAAGCTCTTTTGGAGGCAGAAAGAGTGAAACCAGCTTTGGTCTCATATTTTTCCAGCATAGCAGTTCATTGCTTGCTGTATTTAAAGACATTTACCACATTGCCAGCTCTCTTCTTTCATCTAATTACATCCCTGGACTTAGGTGGTCTGTTTTGTTGCTCACCTTTGCAGTAACACATTCTACCTTTCTACCACAATTTTCTTTATTGCCTTTGTAGTTTGCATGAATTGCTTTCTGTAAGTAGTCTTTACTTCTCTCAGCACTGAAAATGCATTCCTTGCCTGCAGGCTACTGAATATGATCTTCATCACAAAGAACATTTTGCTATCTACCCTGATTTGTTAGTTCATCTTCAGCAGTATCTCATGTATTACTTATTGCCCTCCGCTAAAAACAGACGCTGAGCTGAAGGGGAGGATTAGTTCCTCTGCAGGATTCAGAGGAATTCTTGCAAGTGGATGCCTAAGGACCTACTACAGGAAAGTGAATCAATGCATGCACACCTTATTTTAATACAGCTGATTAAGAATTTTTTTTAATCTGCTTGAATTTTTGATGAGTTGGTCTGGCTTACCTTAGCTTGATTGCAGCGTTTTATTATTCTGATGGAGGCCAATAGGATCCTTTGGAGCATTTAAGGCCTCAAAGCTGGAGTCACAAAGGGAATTTAGGCTCACAGTTGTATGAATGCAGGGAATATGTGACAAGAAGCCAACCAGGAGTCTGATGGCCATGGACAGCCTGATCTAGGTAGCCTTCCTCATCCCCCTCTGCTTAGTGAAGACCCCAGAGGTCCTTCCAACCTAAATTATTCTGCGATTCTTGGAGCGAGGTCGTGTCAGGTGGCTCAGGAGCTGCAGGACTTCCAACCTGATTAACAAAGATTATAATAGGGTGGCTTTGGTGTTCTTCAACCTCATCTCCTCTGTATAGACGAGATTACAGACCTTCCTCTGCTGAGCAGAGGCAAGACAAGGACCTGGCATCTCACACTGTCCGTGCCATGGATGGTCTCCAGAGATCTGGTGCGCAGCTGGTTGACTTGGAGCCTGGTTAACAGAAGATATATGCCCTTCAACCACTTGGCTACGTCCAAGAAATGAGGACCAGTTTCAAGATGCCACGATGCATGATTAAATTTCTCTGCGGTGCTTGTTTGTCTTCCCTCTCCATCCTCTCGTCTCTATGAGCTGAAGTTACCTGGGGTGAAATAAATACCAGACAAATGTATCAGAGCTCTGTCAATGGTGGTGGGTGGAACTGTAAGAGTTTAAAAAAAAAAAAAAAGTAATTGTGCTGTGTCTTCACAACATATTTTACATTTTCCCTCTTCTTCTAAATGTAACTAAACCAACTGTCATGGCTTACCTCAGAAAGCCTTAAATATCTCCAAGTCTATTTATTGGGTCTTATTGTATTGTTGATGCACTATGCACAGGAGAAAGGGTAAAATGCAGACTAAAATCACAGAAAAAGGGGAAGACTGAGAGTGCCTCTTAGAGAATGAAAAGATGAGAACACTTACGAGGGCTGAATTGGTCACAAAGCCCAAGAGCAGGCAAGAAGGAAAAAGTACTGGCATATTAGGACAGCATGCAAGTGAAAAGCATTTTATAAATAACCTGAGATCAAAGTTAACTTGCACGTTACAGAGAATAAACTTCATGTGGATTGATGGAATAGCATCTCCCTGCAACGCTGTTCTCCCTGGATGCCTCTATGGTGATGGCTTTGCTCAACGACTGCCATACGAAGAGCTGCTGAACCCACTCATGTGCTTCCAGCCTGGATGTGCGGGAACCGTACAAGCTTTATATCTAAAATCTGCTATATTCACAGGTGAGAAATGAAGATCACATAATCCCTGCAGGAGCAGAGGAAAGCACGCAAGGGCACTCGTCTGAATCCGGCATCTCCCTGAGGCTAACGTTTAGTTTTCAATTAGTGTAAATCCAGATTGAGTCTTCCTGACTTACTCTGAAGTCACAGTGATATAGGACAGAGAGAATTTGTCCCAGAAAAACAAATATTACAAGAAAACAGAACCAAAAAACCAAAGGATTTTAAATAAAAAAAGTAAGAACTGAAACTAGCAAGCAGTACAAGAAAAGTGGGGAGGGAACATAAATTAAATATGGAAAAGGCTTCAAATGAGGCTTTTTTTTTTTTCCTTGTTGAAAGTCAAACACCTGATTGGGTTCTATTCCAGCAGTAATATGTAAAACCAGTGGTTCTGCATTCTGCTACAGTCCCATGACTGCAGAGCTACTAACCTTCTGCGACTGCACTGCTTAATCTTTATTCAGGAGCCATAAAAGACTCTGTGATCTCCGGTGTTTTACTGTGATCCCAGCCTTCTTTTGAATATATACAATATGTCCTATGACAAGACAAGCCATGACCTTCTCGGGTGACATATTGAGGAGGGCTGAGCAAATATAGGTGAAGAAAATGGCAGTAGCCTCACGTCGGGGAATTCTTTTGCCAGGCACTGCCGTGGAGGGGCAAGCAGGGATTGCTTGGCATTCCGGTCAGGTCCAGAGGCTCCAAACTGACTTGGACAAAATAAGAATGAAATACAAATCTCTAGGTACATTCTAGTGCAAAACCATCAATGAAACTGAAAAAAAAAAAAGTTAACGTTTGGTCAATTTAAAAAAACAAATTAAGAATCATAGAATGGTTTGGGCTGGAAAGGACCTTTGAAGGTCATCTCTAGTCCAACCTCTCCTGCAATGAGCTGGGACGTCTTCAACTAGATGAGGTTGCTCAGATAATTTCCCTTTAGCACTCAGAGTTGGCACCCAAGCACAGGCTGATGGCAAGTGGTATTTGTTAATATAAATGAAGGCATGATAATACACAGGAACACACTGGAAAGACAAATCAACTAAGGATTGATTGCCTAATCCACATTAATCCCCTGTCTGTAAATATTCCTGCCCTTATCTCACCAGTTTGGCTATAAGGATGGCATGGCAAACTGCAGAACACTTTGCTAAAGTCAATGTATACGTAATAAACTGCTTTTCCCTCACCCACAGAGGCAGTCGGCTCATGGCAGAGAGCAGGCAGGTTGGTCAGAAGCAACCTCTTCCCCTTCCTGTCCTTCAGATGCTTTGAAAAGGCCTCCAGGAGGGTTTTCTCCACAGCCTTCCCAAGGAAGGAGGATAAGGTAGCAAGGCCTGTATCTCACAGAGGTCATCTTCTTGTAGATGGGTTTGATTTTTGCCTTTTTCCAGCCAGGGATGTCTCCCAGCCACCATGTGGTTTCATAAATGGCAGACAGGGGGTTCACAGCTGTATTAGCCAGCTCCTTCAAGTGCATCCCATCTGGTCCAACACACTCTTATGTATACAACTCACTTAGGTGGTCCCCAACTCAACCTCCCTCTTCTGTACAAAAGGCATTGCTTCCCTAGACTGTCTCTAAGGAAGCTGGGACCCTTCAGGGACTTGTCAGTAAAGCCTGAAAATTATACCTGTAACTGACATATAGTTTAGACATATTAAATTAATATAGTGCCTCTGCACAGCGTGTATGGTTTCAGTGTTCAAACAGTGTACTACACTCGTTAGTCTAATTAAAGCAGTCCCTTTTCCTACATAGCCTTAATTTATGTGCAAGGATTTCTCCAACGTAGCTGGTTTGCTTCAGCTATCTTTGTGTTTACGTGGCAAAAGCTTCCAGTGGTCTGACTGTCCTGGCAATGCAGTTCTTAAATATTGATTGCCATGTGCATAACTCTGCATGCAATTAGCTGTGCCTGAAAAAAAATTTCTGTCGAGTTAGAGACTGCCTTCTCACTTAAAGTCCTTGATTTTCAGTTTGTATCCACTTCCACCTGCCCGTATTTCTCTAAGAAAGAAAATAATGATAGCAAAATAATAGAAGACCTAATCTAAATACAGAAATTCAGGAAAGGCTTAAAGATCCACAGCAAATTCTGTCCGTACAGGATTTTCAGAAATTGTGATTTGGCTCAAAAGCTATACACAATGCTTGCTGAACTCAGACACAAGAAGTTCTACCTCCCTAAACTTGTCTCCACGGTACCCTAGGCATATCAGAGACAGGTTTTTGATGTGTAGACATTACTTATGTCCATTACTTGATTGCGAGAGGGTAAGTCTGTCATCTGTGTCACCCTGAGCACAGGCACAACCACAGAAAATGTACACACAGAACCCATACAGGTAATTTCTGACTTGTCTGGTATCCTCCATTCAATGGCAAGAAACAGCCCTTCAAGACACTAGCTGGTTCATCTGCCTCCAGCTGTTTACTAAATAAGAATGTGGAACAATGTTTCAATCTTTCTGCCAAATATACATTTTTTTTATATACATTAAGGAATACACTGTTGCCTCCAAGATTTTGTATCACCTCATATACTAATGTTTGAGGTTGTCCCATATTGCTGCGTCCTGCAATGTCCTTGATGGATTTGGGACTCTATTGCCATGTTCCACACAAACAACTTTGTCTGTACAAAGAAGCAGATGTCATTTCCTAATGGTGATATGGCAACTCTTGCTACCAGACGTGTTCAGTAATGAATGATGCTCCTAGACTTTGCACCTTAACAGATTCTGTATCCCTCACACCTCCCCCATTTTCCTGCAAGAACATATTTCCACTCCTATCCTACAGTGCCCCTGAACTCATCTAATTTAGCACAAATGGGACAACCAAAGAGCAGAACCATAAAAAGATCGGTGAATCAGCACGACAATGCTGTCACCAATAAGGGACTTCATTGTTATTTAGGATGTCCTGGTCTAACTGACCTCATCCCTATTTATGGTCGTTGACAGCAAGGAAATAATTTTCATACAGATAGCTGTGAGTGTACAAGTCAGGAATTTCAAGGCTGAGGAAGCCCTTCCACCTGACTAGGCACTTGTTCATCACACTTTTGAAATCTAGACCAAGGAAGAGAGAGGTGTCTTGTTTCCATAAAAACATCTCATGAAGGCACAACTCTGTGGTTCCTAGTGGGAGTGAGGGAAGGTTCTGGTTGGTGTCCATCATGCAAGAACCTAGAGAAGTGCACTTTACTGACCTGAGGCACTTAAGAAAAAAGAAGCAAATTTAAGGCAGTCATTCTCAATATTCTCTTGGTGATGCCCTTGCCTTTGGACCTTAAGAAACATTTGAAGAGCAATTTCCAGCTACAGCAAAGCTATGTTTGAGCTTCTTCACCCATGTTTTCACCAAAGCCTTCAGAACTAATGTAGGCAGTAGGGTGTGAGTATTAATTTCTTCAAGTTTCACTAGTCTAGTTTAATTTGTCATAGCTATTAAAGAAAGACATGGTGACCTTTTTGTTAGAAGTCCAGTGTTCTCTTCTCATCAGAATGGCAATAAAAAGGAGAAGCTCAAAGCAATGTTGTCTTAATGAATCTTCCATAAGGTTGATTTTTCAAGGAAGGGACAACTGGGACCGTGATTATTTCAGCAAAGACCTTAAAAAGAAAGAGGAGAGAGCTCTTTTAATATCGTTCAAGGTGACCTTCAGGCAACTTGGCTGAGAAGAGTCTACAGTAAGACAATTTTTCTGCTGAATAGGTTGAAAATACGAGCACTGCCCCAGAATTAAAGCCTAGGACAGTAAAACAGATAACATGCATCATTAGGAAGCACAATATTCCCATGCCCTAAAGACAATCAGAGACAGAAAGTTGGAAAAGCAATTTTGCCAAGTCCTCTCTTTCATAAATCAAAATTAAAACCATGGTTCTGAAATTATGAACAGTTTTGCTCATTAATTATTTATTTAATGAACTATGCAGGCTCTATTTTAAGCCAAGTTTAGAAACAGGGTTTTATGCTGAGATTTTCAAAATATTACCGATCTAAGTTCTGACTAAATTATGGGGATTTTTAGGATACTAACTAAGATTTCTTCAAAAATCCTTGTCTAAAATGGTATAGGCGGTGTCAAGTTGGAATCAAACCTGTATTATGGTGTCAGTGTCAGCCTTGTTCAGTTATAAGAGCGCATCTTAATCCCTGTGCTTCAGCCATAGCAACCAGGGCAGGCACCCAGGAGCCTTAGGGGAAAATCGGAATTTGAATAACCCAGAAAGAGGTATTCTGGTTCTGATCACATGCACCACTTTTCATCACGCAGAAATCCACTGACAAGCCCCAGTGCCTGGTCAAGACCTTGAAAATATTATCTGTTAAGAGCTAGAACTGATCAAAGTTTTCCAAAAATATACCCCGAGGCATCACAGTTCCAATTTGATGTCCAAATATTTTATCCAACAGAAGTGCAGAGCTTCATCTCTTTGATGAATAGTACAACCTTATTCGCTATTCATGAAAGATTTTCTTCTTGTTGAGAGTCTTAGGTCAAATCCAGATTATAAGCATGTTGTTTGCCATCCGATACTGGTTCGCTCATGCATTTAATGGATGCTCCGTATGGTGGTGGACATGACAACTTCCTCTGCAGAGCAAGTGAGACCTCATCAATGGCTGAGAAGCGCAGGGGAATATTGGATGAAGAAACCATTGGATTTGCAACTTCTGGACTTCACACCTACCAGCAAATTTCAGGCAGTTGATGGGTGTTTATCAGATGTCCACGTCCATTCCCATCCACCCCTGTTTACATATTCTGCCGCTCTACAGAATTGCGGAATATTTCAGGTTGGAAGAACTTCTGAGGATCATAGAATGGTTTGAGTTGGAAGGGACCTTAAAGATCATCTTGTTCCAACCCCCCTGCCATTTGGTATTAGATCTTCTGCTCCAAGCAGGGCCAACGTGAAAGATAACTCAAGGTTGCTTAGGAAAAACAGTGTTGAATATGCCCAAGGATGGAGATTTCATAACCTCTCTGAGCCCTTACTCCAGTGTTCGACTGTGAAAACTAATGTTTTTATCAATAATGTATAACAAATGACGAACCACAGCAAAAAGAAAAGAAAACAACCAACCACCACAAACGGGCATGGATGCAACTTGCCATGGGAAGAAACATTAGTGGAAATAATTGGTAAATCAACATAAATTATTTCCTTGCACAGCAGGAAACTTCTGAAATAAAACACCCAAAATGAGCCTTATGTATGGGCCATTCTTTCCAAACTGTCCGTTCCTGATCTCAGACCAAGCAATTGGGTTTCACCTTAAGCATGGAAGTAAATCACCCCAACCTTATTAACACCAGGGATATTAATAGCACGAGGAGCTGTGGTCCACCCTGATGTTCCTTCTATCCCTAGGTAGGGCTGCTCTCCACTGAATCACAGGACAACTCCCTTCCCTCCTCCTCCTCCCCATTTCACAGGTCAAATATTTATTCCAGCTTCTGCAGGAGACCAGACCAAACCCTGCAGCGTATGATTAATAGAGCTTAAATGATGTACAAACAACCAACAACTGGATCTTTAAATAAAGATGCCAGTGAATCCGCTGCCAAATGATGCGGATCACAAGCTTAATTTTCTGTCTCTAGGAAAGCTCTCACAGAATTGCCTTGATAAACATAATAACCTCCAGCATAAAATATTTTTTCCCCACTAATGTGTTTGAAGGCTTGTTCCAGAACTTTACACCTCGTGTAGTTAGAAACCGTCTAATTTCCAGCCTTTCATAACTAATTTGCATCCATTTGATCTTCCGCCAGAATCGGCATCCAGTTTAAATCATTTCTTCCTCCTTTGATATTTATATCCCCAGTAATTGATCCATTTGGGCTGGCCACCAATGGAGGTGGAAATACACGTGTGGTCCCACCCTCCCCTGCTCTCCAGAGGGATAAAAGGAGAGTTGTGACACGGTTGAGATGATGGAGAGGGAAAACATTCCTTAGTGGCCTGAGTGACAGGCAGTAACATCGGGCTGAAGAAGGATGATGGCATTACTAATGATAATAGTAACCAGTTCTGATAACAACACATAATGAACTCATTATTATAATAATCTTCAGAGATCACCATTATTATTCCAGGAGTCCACATCTTCAGTCACCATTTATCTATTTCTCCGCTCGGACACCATCAAATGCATTCTTGAGTCAGGGATTCAATAAACAAGTTATATGATGGAAATGACAGGTTTTAAATCCTGTCACTAAAGCAAACCTCAAGATAAAAAGCACCTTGAGCCAACCTTTGGTTGCCATTCTCCATCTCCACAGCCTGTCCTTCTCGTATCTCTGCCTTCCTCCCCTCTTCTAGGCACAGAGCTCCAAACAGATAGTTTCATTCTGGTTTGCTCATCGGACAAGTTGGACAAGCAGAATGATTTCATTAATTGCCGTATCTCCATTAATTTAGTAATTCTGCTAATAATATTTTAATAATGCTTCAGATAACAGTCAGGACATTTCTGCAGTTCCTCTTTTCATCATTTATCTTCATTTATAAGGATCTGACAAGTTGAGTGGCCTACAGTTGATTTCAAATGACTTATTGTAATATATGAGTAAAAATGGTAAATTTTATTAGAATGTGACCTCATTTTAGGGGAAAAGCTATTCTGGTTACCTTGTAAGATACAATTAATCAGTTTTGAATATCTTGGATATATTTATCTCCAACACATGAGTTGGAGATAATAAATACATAATGTAAGTATGCACAGCGCAAGAGGAAGCGTTCTCTGCTTTATTTATTTTCTAACTTGATATCGTTCCTCTTCTTGGATATAAAAGAGATAGACCAAGGGTAAAATACATTAATTGACATCTAGAGCTAGTTTTACGCAAAAAAACAAATGATAAATCTAATTAGTCAGGAAAAGGGTTTCCTTTTGATAGGGAATATATATTTTTTGCAAGAATCTCTGATTTGATGGTATTGTTTAGGCTGAAACCCAAAACTTCACGTTTTGGGAAACCTCTAGATATTTAGATATTTTCTTTAAACGTTCTCAACTGATAAGAACACTACTACCATCCTGAATCCTCAGGGTTTTTCCAGTTTGAGTCCACACGACGGCACACCCTCCTGTCTTGCTCTTGGCCCTCGGGAGAGCTCAGAAGAGTGAAGTTCCCACAGGCTCTGAGCAAACCTCCGAGTTGCACATCTCTTGATGTCCTAGAACTGGGCAATTGCAGAAAAGGCTCCACTGCCAAGGGACTGGACGTGGAAATCCAGCTCCACAAGATACATGAAGAGGAGGCTCAGAGATAATGCCCATGAGGGACAGAAAGAGGTGAATGTTACATAAACCTGAACCAAATCAGAATCAACTGAATTTAGAATGACAGAGGAAAACACTGCTTTTCACATCATAGAGTCATCGAATTGTCTGGGTTGGAAGGGACCTTTCAGATCACGGAGTCCAATCATCAACCTAACACAGAAAAAACATCACTAAACCATATCTCTAAGCGCTACGTCTGCCCAGCTTTTAAATACCTCCAGGGATGGTGACTCAACCACTTCATCAGCTGATGACTAAATAGTTTCATTTCCATTTTCCCCAAGGGAAACATTCAATTCTTGGTAAACATTTTGGAGGAATTTTTTTTTACTAAGAAGTCAAAACTTATTCTTGGACCCTGCTCTCTTCTCGACCTCCGCGAAACAGAAATGATTAACCAACTGTAAAGGCTGCAAGTTGCCTCCTGAACCTCAGCTGCCTTCATCCCCTCCGTTGATGACCACGTCCAACCCTTCTCCTCGCGTGATCTAGCGGAACCAAGCCACTGCCAGCAGATTCTTGGAGAATTCCTCCCCTTCCCTTCCCCTCCTGAGCACTGTTTTACAAATCCGATGAGAGCACATGCAGAACTTGGAACGAATCACAGGGTACAGGAGAAAATATTCCGACTTTCTCCAAGATGGCTTTTCCTCCCCATTTATCTTTATTTCTTTTCTCCTGGTATTTTGAAAACTTTCTTTTCGCTCCCAAAATAACTGTCTATGAAGGTAGGAAGTGTAGTTTATCACCCTTAATGCTTTAGATTATATACTTTATATGGAGAGATTTTTTTATATATATACATATAATATGTATACAGTAGTTGTGTGGGTTTTATATGCGTGCACATAAATAATCAAAATATGAAAGCTGTGATTCATAAAAGAATATCTCAACGTAAAAATTCAAGTAAAATCATAACAGAAATCAGTTACAGCAGAAATAAATTATACAAAAACCACATGTAAGTGAATTTTGAGAAAATATAGCGTGATGTGGACTTGCACTAGTAAATGTTATATTTATTAGTAGTAAATGAAGCTCAAGTCTCTATTCCTCAGTTTCTCATCTTCTCCCATGCCCCCGAGTGTGTCTCTGCAATATTTCTCCCCTGGATACTGTCATTCATGACCTGTCACTCGTTCAGGACCCCATGGCCCTTCCTGACCACCCCAGGCTGTGTTTGATGCCGCTGCCCCCCAAGGGCCTGATCCTGACCCCCACCTACACCCTCCTGAGGGACCCACCAGCCCCTCTGCACCCTACCAGAAGCTGGAGAGAAGCAGCAGATATGGCACTGCAGTGTGGGCTTTGGATGCCCCTCAACACACCCCCAAACCTTGCCAGACCCAAAGGACTCCACCCAAACGCCCTCTTAACCCCACACTAAAATTCTGGGATGCCCAAGAGGATGCCAACACCAAGAAGGAAAATGCCAGTAGAGCTGGGACATCTTCAGGTCGTAACTAGGAAGTTTGTCACCTGTTCTGCTTTATGACTGTATCTCTTTTGGGTTTGGTTGACTCTCACAAATAATATCCATCTCTTGTGTGTTTGGCTCAGCGGGTACCAGAGGAAGGACCCACAACCTCACACCAGTGTCCAGCTCCCCCAAAACTGATTTACACCTGCTGAAGCCTGACCTGGGAAATTCATCCTCGTGGGCACCATCCTTGCCAACTGTAGAGTCTATTCTATTTTAGACTATTTTAAGGCTCTTCAGGAAATGAGGGAGGAAAACCCCATTCCATTTTGAAAACCTTTTCAGATTCTTTTCCTTATAACTCCATTTATCAAGGAGTAATCTGTGCTGGCAGGGGGATGGTGGGTCCAATCCTATATGATGCTGAGCACCTTCTGACAGGGGCCAGACTGTACCAGAAAGCATCGAGCCATTAGTGCCCCAGAACCAAAGAGAGGTGCCTAACAGTATTGACAGTATCGATTCCTTCCCCTCAAAGATGAACTGTTTTGATTATAAATGATTAATCGAAATTAATGTCCCTCAGCAAATTTTGCTGAGCAACAGTCTTCTCTGAGAGTAAATAATTCAGTAGACTAATCCACTGCTGAGGTATAAAGCTTCCTGAAATTCCTTGCTGTTACTATTTTCAACCTTTTCGAAGACCTTTTAGGAGCTGCACCAGTAGATGTCTAATTTAATTGTAACTTTATGGGTCAAAAATCAAATTGCAACCTAATTGTGGGCAAGGACAAGTCATAGGGTTCTTGTGTAAGTTAAAGGGGATGAGGGCAGATCAGAGGACAAGAGCCCAAGTGGCACAAAATTGGGTTTTTTATGATATACACACTTTCAGGTCTTTCCTACCATCAGCAGAAATGATGGGTTTAGAAAACCAAATGTAGTACTTTTTAGTTAAACTAAATTTCTTTACTCGTGCCACAGATTAAATCTGAACCTCTCAATACTGAAAAAAAAAAATACAATGTATTTACTCCACTTACTTTTTAACTCAGTATTTATGCTGGTTTCTTTCTCTTTCTTTCTTTCAGTGCTTTCCTTTGCTTGGCCAACAGAGATAGGTTACCTCTTCCCTTATTGCTGGCGTCCAGGCAGCGGTGCTCGGTGCACTAACAAATCACCGCAGTGTTTGCATCATTCCATCTGCTCACGGGCTTGATGAGAAAATTATTTGGTGAAGTTTTCTGGCCTTGCATTTTCTAAACAGTTAGTCTAGGAGCTGAGCCCTGTCGGCCTTTCAAGCCTCAAAGCCTGTAAATAAAAAGCGATGAAGAGAAGATAGTTATTTAAAAGTCTCTCTCACGCAGGCGTGCGCACCAGGATCTGCAGATAGACAGATCCATTTCCACTGTAATTAAAACACGCACGCAGGAACCTTTCTAGCCATCTCAGAATAAAAGCTTATATTTTCTGAATATCAAGGTAAGGACAAAATTAACCTGACATTTGTATTTGACAAGTAAGTTAATGCTGCGCTAATCCCCTTCGGGACGCAGCAATTTTCACCTGTCAGAGATGTTGTAGTCCAAAGGGAATATCACTCTTCTCTCTTTCTGCTCTGTTTGAACTGAAGAAGAGGAGGAGGGGGAAGAAAAATGCTTGTTTTCCTGCAAATGCAAAGGAGAATGGTAAGCTTGTCTCCAAAGGACCCAGTGAAGGGCAGTATAGATGTTTATATGGCTACGACACAGGATCCAAATTTGGGAGGCTTGAATATTCACCTGGTGCCTAGGTGATTTTCTGGATGTGGCCAGGAATGACACGTTACAATAAAATGCTCTTACCTATCTATGATCCGTGCCTTGGGACACACATCTATTGGGAAAAGGGAGTGCGGAAGTATCTGGACATCCCCAGCAGATACCTGAAAAGGAGAAAACATCTGACTGTAGGGAAGGTGGGAAACTGCAGAAGCTACACCCTGTGCCAAGCACCAGGCTGAGAACTTTGCCTCTCCAAAACCAGGCAGGTGGCAGATTGGGGTATATATACATTTTTAGGGTTTTTATTATTATTATTTTTTTACACAGATATAAATAAGTTTCACTTGAGACTCTTAATTGTTAATTAGTCCACTTTAAAACTAGATATGTTAAATTCATTACAGCCCTAACCCAGTTTGAAATGCATTAGTATTCCTCTTCAATGCCTAATCACTACAGTATTCATTTAAAATTCTTTCAGTAATCTAGTCTGCAAAATTTCAAGTTGATGTAAATGTCAAAAGCAAGAGACAGAAACGTCTAATTAGCTAAGTACCTCGGTTGTTGCTATTTCTTGGCAAATAAGAAGTGAACTTATGTAATGCTTGTTGCAAGAGGGTACCGTGTTTGATGGGAGCCTTTGAAGGAAACAAAGAAGAGCTTGTGATGACTGATTACCTTCATGTGCTGGTGGGCATTATTGCTGTCTGGTGGATAAGAATAAGAAGCTTCATACAGCCCGTTAATATAGGGTTCGTATTAATTACCTGTCTTGTTTGCAAGGATGGGATTTCCATCCCCAGAAATGTTGGAAACTCAGCTGGACAAGCTCCAGGGCCACAGGATTAATTTTGAAGCTGGCTCTGCTCTGAGCAGGGCGTTGGACCAGATGACATTCCAGGGGGGTCTCTTCCATCTCTTCCAACCGAAGTCATTCCAAGATTAGAATCAGAGTTGTACTCAAAGCAGGGCTAATTAGTTCAG
>JAHREE010000168.1:108937-165168 GCA_033628505.1 Tringa tobata | reverse complement strand
GTCTAGATGTCATCTACCCATTACCAAAGCCAATACGAATGTAATTGGATGTTCAAATGAAATGGAAAGATGGAATATCAGATTTACCTGATGCATCAACCTATATTGGCCCTGAATCCAAAATTCCAATTATTTACACTAGTACTTTGTTTTCTAGTGGTTTTTACAAGAAGCACACAGCAACAGTGTGGTTTTTCTAAGTGTGTTTTCTGACAGCTCCCTGTTCCTCCCCACATAAAATTAACCTGTCACTGCTGTGGGCAAGAGTTCCAGAGACACCATTCAGCAGCAGGAAGTTGCCCAGACTCCAGCTTGACCTCTTGACTCTGCAGACAAATTAACAAGTAGCTCAAAGAGCCTGAAAAGTAATTTATTTGCTGCAAAGTTTTAATTTTCTGCAAAGAAAGCGTTTTCTTACTAATTAGGAGTGCTGTTTAATGATAAACAAAACCAAAAAAGAAACCCAACAGACTATTCTGGTCACTGAGACCGCGTGTCTTGGCCACCGCTAAGAAAACGTGGAGGATTTAAGGACCAAGTCCACCCAACACTTAAATTCCTACTTTTGATACATCCCTTATGTTCACAGCCATAAGGAAATTGTCAGCATTTAGGATATAAAACACAGCCTATCCTCGCTCCTGAGAAACTCCCAAGTATCAAGAGGTTTTTTTTCTTTATTTCTTCATCCCATCTCAAAGGGTGGAAAGAACCACAGAGACATTTTTAAGTCCAGCTGTGGAAATTTCCACTTTGTGAAGCTGGAGCCCCCACGGCGGCTGGGTCAGGGGGATGGATGTAACTAGAAGGCTTTATGGGATGACTGAAATCAGGGAGAGACTTTAGGGAATAAATGGATTTCCAAGTATCTCCAGCACACCAGAGAACTCCTGGGGACTTCCACGCTGAAAGACCGCATGGCTTTCTTTACCGAGCACATCCCCATGAGCAAAATCCAGAGCACCCAGCTTATTCCTTTGATGCAGCAGAGCCGCTTTTCCTCATTTTCCAACCTCGGGGAGATCAGAGAGACACATTTCTAGGCTGAGCAAAAACTTGAAGCAGAAGTACTTGACATAAAGTTGAGCCCATATAACTTCAGAGGCTGCTGGCACCACTAGAAGTGACAACATTAGCATCAGGACTTATGGAAATGTTGAGTTTAAGTGCCAGCTTTCTCCCCGTGTATATTTTTTTTTTTCCCTACAAGATATATAGTGTGTGTTTCACAGATATCTCAACATATTTTATGCTTAATGTTGAAAAAATGTATTCAGGTATTTTTAGCATTGCGTTGCTGCCTTTCCTTCTTGGGGGAGGGATAATATACAAGATTTAACAACCAATATGGAAGAGACCCAGAGACAGCAGTAATTCTTGGGGTTCAGCTGACATTTGTGAACCTCTTGAGCTCAGCTGCTCGCGTGGTTTATGAGATGTGCAGAACCACTTGAGGGAATTAATAACCCCCTACCTGTCTGGAATGAGAAATGGCCTTTCTTCAATCTAAATATAACATCTGCCCATCTCTCCTTTCTGCCCCTTCCAGCCATTTTTCCTTCCGTGTGATTGGGGGGCTGGATGAAGGATTATTATTTTTTTGCCAATTTTAATCAGGAGAAGCAAAATCACAGAGTACTTGAAAATTAATCCTAATAAGAGCCCATAATTAGATTGCTGAGTTCTATTTTAGAATGAAATTCAAGATTATTGACTGACATGGGATAGATATGAAGTGCCCAACTTTGTGTAGAGACCTAGTTGGAATTCCACAGAAATCAGTATATCTTTTAAAAATGAATGTAGAATTTGGCCATCTCCTTCAGAATGGCAGCCACTTAGATCACTAATTAATCCTTCCAGCTTTGTTTGAAGAGTTTCAAACAGTGGTGGACCTGCAGCTGGACTGATGCTGGGAGAAGACTCCTAGGAAGTTGGCATTTGGATCCATTCCCAAGATGCACATCACACCTGTCACCTGGGACCTCAAAGATTGTTCTAAGGGGCTAAAGCAGCCAGTTTAGCTGCATCTGCAAGGTTTTTAGTAATAAACGTCTCCATCAGGTCATAAATGCACATGAGCATCCCAAAACATAGAAACAGGCGTATCTTAGATCTGTCCGGGCACATCCTAGATGATTAAGGAACCAGAAATCACAAACAGCTGTTTCAGACCAATGGTGTTGTCATCCCAGTAATAAAATCCATCATTGAGGACCCTCCTCACTTAGACACAAATTTCAAGCATCTCAGAGAAGCACATTGGTGAAGTACTCACCATCACCATTTGCACGCCCCCCCAGTAGGGATGGGAAGCAAGGTGTAAGGTAAAGAGGAGTGACCCAAGGACCAGAGGTCCTTGACATTTAGCATGAAGAAGCCATTTCATGTTTCCCTGGGAGGTCAGCACCATCATTCAAACATGGGAGGAGATACGTGATAAGTGGAAGTAACTTCCCTAAGGGATTCCTGAAGGGAAGTTGGTGGGGGTCAAGCACTGGCAGAAGACTCTTTATCAGGGAATGCAGTGATGGGACGAGGGGCAATGGTTTTAAACTGAAGGAGGGGAGATTTACATTAGAAAGAAATTCTTTACTGTGAGGGTGGTGAGACCCTGGCCCAGGTTGCCCAGGGAAGCTGTGGCTGCCCCATCCCTGGAGGGGTTCAACGCCAGGTTGGAGTGGGCTTGGAGCAACCTGGTCTGGTGGGAGGTGTCCCTGCCCAGGGCAGGGGAATTGCAACTGGATGATTTTTAAGGTCCCTTCCAACTTAAACCATTCTATGATTCTAAGACAGTCCATGTGTCCCTTTCTGTACCCCTGGTGGGTACACGCAATACCTCTGCCTGCAACACGAGATCCATCTACACAAGGACAGTTCTGTTTAACAGCAAAGGGACAGATTGAGTAAACACAACTAGACTTATCTTCACTCTTCCAAGGCACTGCACCAGCAGGTTTTACCACATGGTTAAAGGATGGAATACTTTGGGTAAGGAGAGGTCATGCCCAGTAGAGTGGATCTGTGCTTGGCATGCAACAGACTCATGTCCTCTTAAGAGGAGACGGTGACATAGTCTGAATTCTAAACAGTCATGCTCAGGTGCTAAGATATTCTGGACATTTCTAGTCATAACATTCATCATAAGACCCAATTCAAGGCAGCAAGAGCCACAAACACTTCTCCCAGCTCCTGAACTATCTATTTTTCTTTTGCAATTGGTTGCTAAAGCTGCTGCTCGGCTCTAGGCACTGAAACCAATGAATCAAATATAATGAGCCTGACGTGTCACCTCGCAAAACACTGGGAAGCTTTAGCAAAACCACCCTTGGTTCCGTGCCATTGCCTCCCTCCGACTCAGAGTTGGAGTTTTATTGTTTTGTTGCTATAGACTTCACAGATGGATAGCCACATTGCTTCCAATAAATGCCTTTTTTCATACCTCTCTCATCTCCACGGCGCTTCCTGACACGGGAGATACTCCAAGGGTACGTTAAGAGCTAGCAGAAGCCAGGAGTTTGGGGAACAGGATTAGCTCAGTATATTTGCTGTACGCGTGGGTGCGAGTACACGACTCTTTACATCTATTCAATATGAACAGAAGTTAATATATTATTAATCATATTATTAGCAATAAGCCTTGGCTGTCACGGGGAATCTATCACCTTCTCTGAAGGTATTGGACTCAGATGTCACACACTGAAAGTATTTCATGCCTCTGCTCTAAGCCCGGTGGAAATCTGAATTATTCCCCCCCAGCCCCTTTCAGCTTTAGCTTAATTAGAACTTCTAATTAAAATAAAAACCAAATGCTGCAAATTATTCTCAGGCTGTCGCACCCTCTTTGGAAGTAAAGAGTCTCATTCATTTCCATTTCCATCTGAGCCTGAAAGTGGTATCATTTTCACCAGAAAAATATGTTCTAAGTTTCCTGTATTTGAAACAAATGCATTATCCACTAGTCTACTCTGCCATAACCATATTTACACTAATAAGCAAATAATATTTGCCTTAAATGTCACCAAAGATATACACTAACAACATCCCCCACTGCAGCGTGAACCCAACATTATTTTCTCTGTGCTGATGGGAAAGTTGGTTTAGTTGCCCTCCCAGGACTTGGAGAGCGGTGCCCCCCTGTCCTCTCCCATCTACATCCTCTATTATCTTCATTTAAATGCACATTGCTCTCCCAAATGCAAACATTCAACATCTGAAAGTCCATATTTTGCTTATATAACCATTTGTATTTTATGTAGTCTGTAAATAGTATAAAGAACTATAAAGTATAAGCATGTCCCTCCATATCTTCTCCTCCCCAGGTCCTTCAGCTTTCCTGTGTACTGGAAAATCAAAGTACCACATTTGATATTTCCTCATTCCACTTCGGAACTAAAGGGCAGGAACTCAGCCAGACTCTGGACTTATTTTTTTTCCCCCACAGGAAAATAAATCAATTTTTTATCACGTCCTGATCTCACAGGGTATATAATTTCCTGGGTTTCATTAGTAACTGTGTAGCCAGAAAGACTGTGGATGGAGACTGGAAATATGAAATGGACACAGCCACTCTGCTGCTCTGCTCCACCACTGCACTCTAGAAGTAGTTTTCCAGATGTGCACTTCTAAAAATCTTTCTTGGAAGAGTTTTGGTAGAGTATAAGAGTTACACACCAGAGTCGACCCAGAAGTGGTTCCTCTGTGGAGCTGAACTCCCTCCAAGTACGTGTTCTGCCATGAGACACGGGAAGAGATACGGAGAAGAATCGCACCGCAACCAAGAAAATCATTACCTTCATTATCAGTGGATTAAAGCACCTAGCTAATAATAGAAGCAATTATAAGTACAGTGCTTTCTGCAAGCTTGCTAAAGAGCTCTTTATTCCTGTTCGCGTGGAGGACCGTACGTCAGTCACATTCAATTTGCTACCAATTTCAGAAGAAAAGAAGAGTTAGTTTGGTTATATTTAACTAATTAAGATTTATTCAAGAAGCTAAATCTCAGCATATGGCACATGTTACTCAGCATTTAGTGTGCATAATCATTGTGTTCTTCTGCAGCTCCTTACAGCATCCTGGAAGAGGGAAAGTAAATAGAAGTGTATCAACAGCTTTTTTGCATGTGAATAGCTGTGGTCGGGTTCCTTAATTAGCAGCAATGAGAGCAAATAGCTGAATATCCAGAATATAGTCACACTTAAGGCTGACAATGTCTTACTCCTAAGCTTTTCTACATTCAAACAACCCACTCTGGACCAGTGGTCCAGGCCCTTTAACTTAAGGGCTGCACTACCACGTGTGCAAGAGAGAGGTAGAAAGGAAAGAGAAAAGTAGGTATGGTTTTAGAGCCTGGAGAACACAACAAGAAGAGCAAGGAACTGGAACATGAAGTTATGGTCTGAATTGTGTGAGGGAGCCCGAGGGGGAAGTCAAAGCCTGAACAGGCTGGTGCAGCTTCTTGCAATGTTGTTTATGTACAGATCTTTTTTTTTTTTTCCCCAAACATGAAATGGCTCTCCCTAGTTTTGATTGCCTTTTGATGAAGGAAGGCCATCTGATACCAGGCATAGCACTGGGTAAAACAGATTTTTCAAGCCACAGTATAAGAGGGAAAGGAATTTTTAGTAACCAATGACAGCAAAACAAAGATATAAGGCACACCCCCTCACCTAATTCCCAAACCTAGCACCTAATGTATGGTCAGGAAACAATTAATTTCACACCAAGGGCCTGTAAGGCAGAGATTTTCCACTGGGAAAAGTCACCAGCAGGGAACATCCCTGCAGGAAAGCCATGCCCCGCATCTGGGACACAAACAGCTCCACAAAACCACGTGGATCCAAACCCATCTGGCACAGAGTTGGGAGTCACAGCAAGACTTTCTCCAGTTTTTCTTCTGATGTTCTAATAGACCTAAATTAATGTTTTTCTTACATCCTGGTGTCCTCTATACCAGCTCAAAATCTGCATCTCAGGCTATTAAGTGAAATTTGGGGTTAGATTTATTTTTTTTTAGGTTTCAGAAAGTGTAAATTGTTGTAAATGCAACCATATATGAGCATTACCTCCACTTACCCCATCACAACATTTCCATTGGACATGAGCCTCCCATGTGTCAGTATGACCCAAAGTTAGAGAACCTTTATCTACAGAAGCCACCTTCTGCACATCCAAATGCAGTTCCCAACACATATTGATGGCGCACGCAGCTGATGCTACCTCCAAAAAATAATAGCTGTACAGAAAATCAGAAGTATTTCCATCTAATAGTCTGATTACGCACCCACCCGACAGTGATTCAGCCCCTTATATCCCAGATTCCTCCAATTCAACATTAATCCTTCATCATTATTGATGGTACTTTGATAATTGATTAGCCCAGCCCCACTTTCTCCAACCATTGCAAGAGCATGTGAGGAAGCAGAATTGGGCTTGCCGCGAGTAAACGATTTTCCTTTGTCTTTCTGCTTGGTTAGTCACGAGTTCCTTGCAGAGGTAGCCTCATTTATGGTCACTTTCCAGGCTTTATTATTTTTTAATGATGAGCCATAATATTTCTTTGCACGGGCTGATCTAGAGGAGAGAGCCAGCTCCTATCTAGAGCTCCCAAAACGGAGCATATTTCATCCGATCGAATGGTGCAAAAAAGAAAAAAAAAACCTGCATGACACCATCTGTATTTGAACATAATGTTTACAGCTAAAAGGTTCTCAAATAACAGACGTTTGGTAGTTTGAGAAAACTAATTGATATATTATGCAGATTAGGTTCTCAATTGTTACACTAAACCCAGGCAATTCTATATGCTATGTTTATTTTTAAACACGCTCTATTTTCAGTAGGTTTTTTCATCTCCTAGTCTAGTATTGGATAAAGAAACACAAGGAGTTTCAAGCACTTACCCAAAGAACTGGAAGAATGAATTCAGAGCCTGAATTCTCTATACTACAGGGCTCCCTTCTCCACAACCTTGTTCAGATGGAGGGCCCTTTGAGAGACATACTATATTCATTGCTGTAATTCAGTTCACGGTCAAAAAATAAAAAATGCCAAAAAAAGTTTTAAAAAAAATAATCAAGAGGCATTCAGAAGAATATCCAGTGCACCACACAGATCCAATGTTTGAAAGCTATATATTGTAAGAGGAAGAGTCATAGATACCACTTCTCAAGAACTCAGACAGCAGAACCCATCTGAGTGGATACAATTTCTCTGGGGCAAAGAGCTTATTATTCCATTTCACCACTTTTTTTTTTTTGATCTGAATTATTTGGAAGAAGCTAATCTGAAGTGAAGAAGCACAAATGCAAAGGGAAGAAAAAGGACTCAGCCTGCAAAATAAAAACATCGGCTCCTTTCAGACTCCAAAAAACACCCTCAGAGTTCAATCTGGAGCCAAATAATATGCCAATTGCCTTAAAGTACACACAGAGATTCATTATGAGTTCAAATACACCACACGGAAGACAGAAAGCCAAGTTGTGCATAGAATCAGCTGCAATCCACAAAGGATTTCTTTCAGAAATTAATTCAGTATATTCTAACCACTATAATAATTGTATGAGTCCTGCCTCCTGAGCGTGTCCTTCTGTTGGCTTCAACCAGTCACACCTTCTAGCCCAAAGTTACCTACATCCCCAAGCTCCACTGCATCTCCATTGAGGATGATGGAAGCTTAGATCCTTAACTGCCACATATGTAGATGTATACAAACAAACTGCCAAACCCACATCCCTCAGCACCACAATCTATGACCTGAAATCAGCTCTGGATTATTACTCACTTCTATCATTAGAAATGTAATGACAGCAGCAAGAAATACTGGTGAGATGTAACCTTTACAACATGTTACTCCAAGCAAATAAATACAAATGAGGGTTTACAGGAATTCCACGTCTATAATCTCAGATTTAAAAAGTCTTTCCTCCTTACCTGCTCCACTCGTGTAGCTATGCAGACAAGGAGAGGAGTCCTTCCCACCTTCTGGGTAAGCAAGAGGAGAAATCCTGTTTCCAGGTAAAGCCAGCAGCCTAGATAAAAGGTATATCAGCATGATTACTTCTGAGATTAGAGAACAATCCCACCAGCTCTCCACATTGTACCTTGGCAGTGCTTGAATATTATTCGTTTTTCTCTAACACATTTACTCATTCAAGAGCAGAAAATAAACAACAAACCATAGCATTGTTAGCACTCTGATAATTAGGTGTCCTACACACCTACAGTTAAACAAATCCTCCATCTGCACAGAAAACACATTTCCTTTTCTATTTACAATGAACTGTTAAGTTTCTGACTGCATCCTTCAGGGTGCTCTGCTGTTAATATTAGCACTGTTGACCACACCTGGAATTCCCCAGACTAGCAAAGGCAGATTGAGGGGAAAATTCCCAGCCCCTAAACTTGGAAATGCACTTAGATGGAAGAAGAGCCCAGGGAGCCAGTTGTGGGAACGTTTGGGCCAGCCAAAAGCCACAGCAGATGTTGTTGGTAAAGACTACACCATCTGCCATCGCTCCTGTTGCAGCCCAGCCCAACACCACCATGACTGGGGAGCATTAAGGCCACCTTCCCCTCTTGCTTGCCTTTTATTTCCTGGTGCAAGTGATTCTTACCAGGGTTTCAAAGCAAGGAAGCATGATGACTAATTAGGCCATTCCACCTCTCTTAGTCATTCATTTTAATAATCAATGTCCCTATCGCTAACACATGGAAACAATTAACAGCTTCGTTCATTTGTTGTCATTATGTACTGGAAGCAAAATTCATTGCTTGCCAAAACCAGAAAAAAGATGTTACTGATTCCATTGGGTGCCAAATCATGAGTCACTTGCAAAGAGAAATGATTATAGAGAATAAAACACTTCTACGGCCACCTCGCTGGCATTATAATGCACTGGAGATTAGTACGGAGCGTCTCGGGACATTCCCTGTCCTGTGGCTTGGGGCCCTGATGCTCAGAATTTGCAAACTTTGATTGTTCTTGAAAAAAGGGTGTGATAACCTGACAGCTCAAAAACCTCACTCCCAGCGCTCGGGAGGGTCAGGATTCAGCTGATGCTAATGATTATTCACGTCGAACTCGAATTCGCCAGACAGCATAACTGGCCATCAATCCATTTTAGCAATAATAAGTTTATTTCACAAGAAGATAGAACACCATAAATCATATATATCACCCCGTCCACTTGAGTAAACACACCAGCTTTCGTGCACTTAAAATTCTCGAGCCCAACCTCGCAGTAACGTTGTGCGGGGCGGGTCTTTTTTTTTTTTTTTTAATGGAACAATATTTTAAAGTGATTTGTTTCTTAGTTGCAGGATGCAGATAAGGATAATGCTGTAAATATTGTAACGTGTAGAGGGCAGTAACTCAGGAAGATTCAGTCATCTATATAAACAAGACGTACTTTATCACCGCCTTCGCTGAGAATTTTGCGCCCAGGTGCCGGAGCATATTTCCAGGTTTGTTGTGTGTGAGTTAACGGATGGAGTCAGCTTCCCCCCGTGAGATTTATTTAGGAAGGAATCAAGTATTTGACCTGCGTTTGGACAATTCTTCAGAAGTACCACGGACGCCTTCAGAACTGCCAGAGTATTAATATTTTACGTGCATTGATGGTCCAACTATAACATCATGGTTCACGTCTTTACCTGCTGGGAACTAGTTTATCATCCTGCTGACACTCTGGCTTCTGCACCGTGCAGCTGAGTAAATCATTTGTAACAAAGGAGTTCTTTTAAGGATAAAGGTTGTTTTTTTATCTGTTTGCACACTGTATGCAAGGATGTGGCAATTTTCTCTTGAGTACCTGCCGTGGAGGATTATCCACAGGCACAATGTGATGGAAAATTGAGTTGGAAATAATTTACCTGCAGTCTTTCAGCAAATAGCATCGGTGGGGTTGATACCCATCCCTCACACTAAGGATTCCTCAGGTCATAATATCCATTTGTGTGTGGTCCCTTCAAAAAATGGTCAAAGCTGCTCTGGTTGGACACTGCAGGTCACAGCATGTTGGTCTGTTCTCTCGCCTCACGAGGACAAAACCTGAATCGAGTGGCTCCAAAAACGGTGCTGGGAAACGATCGGGGGAAAAAAGAGATAGAGACTCTAAGTTGATGAAAGAGAAATAATGAATTTGGGTTATAAAGGAGAGAAAGTTGGGCTCAGAGGAAATGCAGAGTAAAGCAAAATTGACAATAACTTCACTGGAAAAGTACATTGTTAGCTATTTATCTAGTTTTTTGTTTTATCAATGTGGCAAGAACAATGATTTTCTTTAACTATGGTTACAAAAATAACTTGTCAGAAAACTAATAGACCCCAATATTTTCAACATACTTACCACAATATTTTAAATATCCCCCCTCTTAAAATTCTTTGTTCAAAGGACTTCTTTCAAAGGAACTTTATTATTAAAAGATGCAAATCTTCGGTGGGGTTTTTGATCAGGTCTCTAAATGTCCAGCTAAACAAGGAAAAGAAATATTTAATTACAAAAATTGAACCTCCTGCAGTCCTTTCTCTTGGAATAAAGACTGCAGGATGAAGGGTTGTGTAGGAAAAAGTCTGAAACAAATTCATTTCATTTTCACTTTTCCATATTAATCGTATTCATTCACATATCTGGAAGTAATTACAGGCAAAGAAGAGGAATCAAGAATTTAAATAATAACTATTAACTTTTTCACTAGGTACATTAATTTTACGACAAGTCATTTGCCTATGATAATTAGTTTGGTGATACTGATGTACTTTCTTAATAAATCATACAAAATAAATGGACTTGAAAGTTACATTATTTCAAATTAGAAATAAGGTTTTATATGTAAGTGGTGAAAAATGGTGACTTCTGCCAGATGAATGGGAACGAGGATGATATAAACATTAACAGGGAGAGGTTTATGCTCTTCTTTGAGGCTCTCTGTCTGACATTAATGTTTTGGAGAAGACAGAAAACTCTTCACATGGCCTTGCTCAATGGAAACTGTCTTCTCCAAGCTTCCATGGTTCAAATTTTCTAATTTTAAATGCCAACGTGTGCAGTGTAACGGGGGGCTGCCAGGGCTGGATGTCCTCTCCATCACTGTGGGACCAGTGGAGATGGGGAAGTGCTCTCAAATCAGAGATTGAAATACATGCACGGAGGAAAACCACTCTCCAGGGTTGGAATTAAATATTTTCTGGCTTCCCATCATCCAATCTCAGTCACAAAGGGCAGCTCATCCCGTCTGGGCTGTGCCTGTGCAGAGGCTGGGAGCACTGGATACATCTTCTGGGTCCAGCATGACAGGGCTGGGGATGGAAAACCCCAGAGTGGAAAAGTGGCTTAGGCTTCAGCATCTCCCCATCAAACAACCCGGGAATTCACCGCAAGTTGGTGGAGGGGGGATGTCAACTGAAGATAACAGTAGTCAGAAAATTCAGAATTTAATGCAGGTAAGAGAGAGCTGGGAGAAGGAGAAAGTTATTGCGCCATTATCTCACAAAAAGGGAAGTTTTGAAACTTGAGAGATGGGAGTTCTTAAGGACAGAACGTGCATGAATCAGAACTTGACCTAACAGGAGTCTGGTGGGCTTTTTTTTTTTTTCCTTTCAGCTTCATTTTTTTGCCAGGTTATTTTTATCTTGTGTCTACATGAGCTATTTATAAATCATACAGTTCATAGGCCCTAAGGAAAGCTTATGGGCTAGAAGTGTCTCTACTAAATTTTGCATTCCTTTTTTGCATTTAATTTTTCACCTATGTGAGATGAGTGAATAAAAATAAGGAAAATGAAAACAGATGTTTAAGGAATGTGAACAACCCTATTTACTCCGTTTAATTTGCTGAAGTTCAGTTATCAGCCTGTTGCATAAATAGTTAAAGACATCACATCAACTCTCTCACTGGCTTACAAGTAAAATTTAGGGCTGCTTGTTACTTCTGACTCAGGTTTTATTTGATATATTCACATACTTAAATTTACAGATGAGTAAAAGACGTGGACATTTTTCCTTTCTCTTTCACCTGGAAAAGAGCTGGGCTGTGTGTTCCACCACACCTCTACAATTAAATTTTACTCTCACAAACGCCCACAATAAACAATTTTTAATCTCACGTGTTTCTTTGGTGCTTTTCCCTTTTGTTGATGAAAAATTCCTGTAGTCGCTAGAATACAATCAGCTGATCCAGCTCAGATCTAAACGTTGAATAGCTGTGGCCTCCTCCTTGCCATCCATCCTTGGGAAAGGGAGGGAACAGGAACACTAAAAATGTGCAAGGGGGGAAAAAAAAATTAAAAAATAACTCAGGAAATCCTCCATTTGGCAAATTCTCCATATACGGCAAAGAAAACTGCATTTATCAACTGCACGCTCATTTCAAATTATTCACATGCTCCCACTTACAAAATAATAAATGCTTATTGCATTTCAAATGCCTCCAATTATACAGATATCAAAAAGCAAGGTCTTTGCCAGGCTGCCTTAAACCGAGCATCTGTAAATAAAGGTGCAACACGAGGCTGAGATTTGAGTTGCTGGGTCCGTGCGTGCCCTTGCGTTCCAAAGGGTACCAAAGCTTCTGAATCAATGGACCATCAAACACCCACACTCTGAATTCCACCCTCAAAATCCCACCTCAGCTGAAATAAAAGGCAAAATTCCCCATTTAATTCAGCGGGTCAGGATTTTAACCCTGTATGTTTTACAGGTGTCAAAAGAAAACTGCAGCCAGGGAGGTGCACTTCAATACACCTCCCTCCCTTGGTTCACTCTTTTCTGATTGAAGATGAAAGCTGGTTATCTCTATATAAAATTAAGAAGCCACTTTTTACATCAGCAGAAGGAAAGAAATTGTCTTTGAAAATGGAGGAGCCAACATATCAAATGCTTTACAAGACTGGAAAAGCCCATCTTGGGAAACAAGTGTGGGTTGGCCCCAGGTGGGAGCAGTGGAGAAGTGACACCGTGAGGGCACCACCGTGGATGCTCTTCCCTAGGAAAGGCCCATCCCTGCAAAGCAAACTAAAGGGCCTTTGTGTCAGCTGGTAAAATAGGACTTTAAAATGTAATTTTCATCCCTGAAGTGATATCTGACTCTTGGGAGAGATGCCCGAGTGTTCCTGGTCTGACCGTGCCGGCACATCCACGTGTCACTGCTCGGCGCCGTGCAAAGCCACTGGCTGGGAAGAAGGGACAATAGAGTCACGTTACTTCACCATTTAATCCAGCCTCATAAACCCAGTCCTAATAAATAAATCCTTACTGCAGCTTTACTGTTCCTTGCTCTGGATGAAATCACTCAAAAAATGGTTCAGGCACCTGCAGATGGCCGCTTTGCTCCCCATTTTGGAGCAAAGATTGGCCAAGATTTCCCAATAGTGGACTTTCTTAAGGAAAAAAAGGTGGTGGGATTCGGAACACCTCCTTGAAACCATCCACCTAATGAGCACCAGACCTCTCAAAACTCGTGAAATGACTAAGCCAAGTCCCAGGTAGAAACAGCACCATCCAGTCTAACAGGGGAAAACGAGACAGAGTAAATTCAGATGGTGGAAATCCCAAATTAAAGGAAATGTGGGGGAAAAAAAAAAAAAAAGAGTATTTGATTTAGGAGTGAGAGAACTAATTTTTATTTTTCTTGCCACAGGAAATGATACGGAGAATTGAACTGCATTGATAGCCAGCAAAGAGAGCATTAGAGGAAACCCTGAAAAAAAACTTAAGAAGATAAAAAGCTTTGGAATTTTTGTTCTCACTTTGGCAGCCGTGCCCTTTGTAACATCTTCCTCGCCCGTGTCTGCACACGCTGCAGAGAAAAGGAATTGAAAATCGCTCCGGCACCAGCACGGATCACGAAGAGAGGCGCCAGCCAGGGAGAAAATACCAGGCACCCGACCGAAGGGCTGGGGAGAGCTCTAATTTGCAGAAGACATTGCTGAAGGTGCACAAGGAAACCTGGAGATCAACATATTGATTTGTTGACGGGGGCATCAATTTTTAGAGATCAGAGCACAGCATCCAGCGTGGCACAAAGAAGGATGAGACAAGAAGCGCGAGGGAAGAACATGATGTACCGGCAAGTTTACAACTAACGTGTTTTGGTTGGGTCTGAAAATGATTTGTAAAGTCACGTCTGACTCAGGAAACCCAAACTGAAACGGGTAAGTTTGGAGGTTTTTTGAAATACAGACCTTTTTGCTGAATTTAGACTAGACAATTATCAGCATTTCTGCTACGGAGAAGCCTGGGATTGTATCATTTTTTTAAAACAATAGACTGCTCTGAGGTTATTAACCTAAAGTAAATATTGGAGTCAAAATATAAATGATCAGAACAGTAAATTGCGTAACAAACCCGGATGTTGAGTAAACGACGTATCGTTCTGTCTTCAAAGCCCGAGGATTAAACATTAACATATGAGGGCAGCACTGCAGTCAATCCATTCCATGAAAGAAACACCTTGAAATACTTTTATTTCCTGGGTTAGTGGGGGCAGGGGAGTTATTTACTTTTGGGGTGCTGGTTTTTTACCAGGATTTATGATAAGGTCTCAAAAAGGCTGAAGACAAACAAGACAAGGGCTCTCTCTCCATTAGGTGTCTCAGGATGGGATCCAAAATTGCCAGCTCTAGAAGATGAAGCCAACACCATCAGCAGTTGGCTTCATCTGTTCTGCCTGTGGTGAACCCCAGATAGTGGAAAGAGTTAAGGCCTCCAGACGAACCAGGTTGGATGACCTTAGATAAAAGGTGTCCAAGTCTCAAGATCCTTTGAAACAGCAAATTGCACATGGATTGTGTCCAGGGCAGCTCTCCCATAAGACCATCACGTCTAGACAGGACATCTCCATAGGCCCCATTCCTAAGTCTTCTGGGAGATGTAAGGTCTGTAGGATACCCTTGGAGGAAGTCTAAGTCTAAATTGTCGTGACTTGTGTCCCTGGTGCACATTATCCCCCACTTCTGCAAAAATAAGGAATTGCTTGGTGTGGCCCTGAAAAGATCCCCGGGGTGAATTACGATGTAAGCACTGGGGAGAAACAGGGACCACAGAATTTCAGTTTCAACAGGTCTGAGAACATTGCACCCCAAAACGTGACATAAGATGACAAAGCAGCCACATGCTCAGACAACTTAGCCCGAGCTGATTAAGCCCAAATAATAACTGAGCCGGGAAAAGTACTCTCTCAATGCTTAGATGTATATAAGGTCCTGCAGGTGCTATTTCTTCCTCCTCCTCCTCCAATAAGTCGCTTTTCTTTTAAGGAATTGCAATTAATGCTTCCTGTCAGCCTGAAAGGAATGAGTCTGAGAGCACCTACCGTTGGCACATAAATATCAGCAGCGGCGCCCAAACGTGGCTCACTCCGGGCTAATTCACTATTCTGCTGGCAGTTCTGTATTTAGTTTTTCATTGCTGCTGGTTTTTACTGCAGCCAATATACTACTGCCTGGATGCTAGATGCTATTTAATTGACACTGAAAAAAGTGGCACGTCAGGGGAATAAAATTTGAAAAAAAAAAAAAACAACCAACTTTCCCGTTGGAGAGCTGAGCAATAAAGACTTTATGGAAGAAAAGTGAAAAGTGAATTATTTTTTAGTGCTGGTGAAAGATGCCAACCCAAAAGGCCTAAAAACTCAACTCCTCAATTATCCATGGCTGGGAGAGTCTACAGTTCAGAAAACAAGAAGATGCTGAGAGAGCGTGTTTATTCAGCCCTGAAAGTGGAGGTTATGGGGAGATCTTGGGGTCTCCAGTTACCTACACGGGAGTTGGTGGAGAATGCAGAACCAGGCTCTTCTCCCAGGTGTGCAGTGATAGGGCAATGGACCCCAGGTCCAGTACAGAAAATCCCAATTTCATGAGAAAAAAAGTCACTATGAAGATGATCAAATATCAAACCATATACTAGATTGGTGGTGGACTTTCCTTCTTTGGAGATACTTGAAGATGGGCTGGCCAAGTCTTTGAGCAATTTGATCTGCTTGGACCCTTCTTTGAAGATATGAGTGAACAGAGGTTCTTTCCAACCTAAATTATTTATAATTCTATGTTCTTGTGCCATGTGCCCAGCAATGGGATTGGGACAACATAAGAGGTGTCAAAAGTACTTAAAGACACGATTTTCAGGCAATTTTGAATAAGAAAATGTCAACAGTGGATGCACAAACCTTTCTCTATCCAGGTTAGGCTACAGGTGTGGTGGGACTGCTGTCTCTTTGGTCTGGCCTCTACAGTCAACACTTCCCCATCTCACTGACCTCCTCACAGAGCTGGAATCTGAACTTCTCAAAGTTGTAGCTGCTGCTCACAAGAAGCTTGAAGGAAAAATTAATGATGACGGTTAATCGGGTATGTAGTGGCACAGTAACATGTCTACAGCACTTCTGGGGCTGACCTTACACCTATATCCACGTAAATCTCTATTCTTAGCCCCATTAAAAACAACAAAGTGTTTGCCACCTGAGGCAAATGGCTAAAATTAGGTAAAGTAGAAATTTCTTTTTTCCCCTTGAAATCTGGCTTATGTAGGATTTAGATGCTTTTATTCATGCACAAGTAATAAAGGAAAATTAAGTATCATTTTAACCCTGCAGTTATCTCATTTCCTGGCCAAAGGACTCATAACAATTTTTTTTTTCATTTACTGCAGGCCACCTGAATTTGCAGAGAGTCCCCAGTCGGTCTAAAATGGGGTGTTAGGCTCTCGTTATCGCTGCCAATTAGAGCCCCTTCCATCACACCACACAGTTGGGGCCCCCACTCCTTCATTCCTCCTCCTGTTCCTCCAGAGAAAGGTCCGACTGAGTCAAACAGAGAATAAATGACTTTCATTAACAGCCCTTCCTCGTCGTCCATTTTAAGGATATCCCCGACAGGGCATGTTTTTTGGAGAATAAAATTGCATTTATTTGGCAAATAAGTAGCCAAGATCTGAACCCATCTCTGGGTGTGACACAGGCAGCCCCGGCCCCACTGCTTATTTGAACACTGTTGTTATGTGACAAACTCTTACCGGTGACACTGTCTGTGTGTGTGTGGATGGTGAGGTGGGAGCTGTCAAAACACAGCAATTCAAAGAGAAATCCAACTTTTCCCCTTCACGAAACTGTCACTTTCCTTTCCTCTCCCTTCTCTGATAAAAGCAGCGGTTTTGGTTGCCTCCTACTAACAAAAAAGGCTCGTGATCTCCTTTCTCCGTCGGTCTAAGGATGCAGAAAAACAGGAAAACAGAAAATCAGAAAAATATCTTTCTGTTCCAACAGTCAGTCCTCAAACCTTCCTTTTTTCTTCTGCCCTCGACAGAAGAACCAGCCCGTCTGGTTTTATGGGAAGAAACCTGCATGATACACTTCTGTTTTCAGAAGTTTATACTCAGCCATAAAAACTCCAGGCAGGGTTTTGTTCCCATTTCTTTTTTATTAAATTTCATTTAAGTGCCTCAACAGTTACAATGCGAAGAGGAAAGAAAGATAAGCAAAGATGTCACCAAGTGCAGGTCTTAAAAAAAGCAGTAGAGTATCAGGCACTATCAAACTTTCTGTTGGTCAGTTGACACTTGGGTTCTGCTCCTTCCTACCTCATTTACTCCAAGTTCATGCCTCAGCCATGAAGAAAGTGGCATTTTCTTCCTCTGGGCCTTTTCTTGCCGCCTTTTCTTTGTCCAAAATTCAACCCATTGGCTCCCTTTGCATTTGGACTTGGCCAAAATTCTGCCTCCAGATGATGAAGCTTCTCTGGTGTCCTCGATGTTCTTCCCAACATCCTTCCATCCCTCTTTCTTCTCCCATGGTAAAGGAGGTCACCAACTCCCTGCTTTGTCTTGTCCACAGAGCGAGGTGTTTAGAAGTCCTGTCTTGGTGTCTTCCAAGCATTAATTCAAGCGTGGCCTCTTCATTTTACAGATGTCACAAAATGTCCCTCTTCTCCCAAACTTCACTTCTGACAGGGACGTGCAGATAAAAGCCCTCGGAGCACACGACTTGTGTAGTTTACATTGCAAATCTGGATGCTTTGGAAAAATCCAATTAATAATAACAGGTGATTTATGAGTTTATTAATAAACTGACGCCAAGGATGTGTGTAATGAGTCATTTAGGTCCATGGCATTTTCTTGGATTAACAATCCAAATGCCTGAATTAAGATTTACGTAATGAAACCTTAAGGGGCCTGTTACTGTAATTTTTGTTAAATAATTTTCTTCAAAGCCATACAAATAAACATGGGGTTTTTTGCATACTGAAACCTAATAGCTCCTAAGAAACCATTACACTCATCTGTGAAATAATATGCATGTTTAAATGCATCTAAATACATTTTTAATGTATTTGTGCTATTCCAAGGGAGACCATAACGTCTCTTGTGCCGGCAATAACGGTTTATTATGTTGATTTTCATATATGTGAGCTTGGGTTTTTTTTCCTGCCTAATAGAAAAACAGTAAGAAATTAAGACATAAAATCCACACTGAAGCAAAATTATAGATTACGCCTAATCCCACAAAATACAGGAGATTAAAACTAGAAAATTACTGGGTTTTTTATCCCTGGCTCAGCTCATTTTGCTTGTAATTAAAGCAAGGTTCGTGCAAGGAGGTCATAGATGAGAAAACCTGTTAATTACTCCGATTAGGACAATTAGGATACAAGCCACAAGCCACTGCCTTGACCCAGTTCTGGGCTGCCCAGTATGAGAGAGACAGGGACACAATGGAGAGGGCCCAATGAAGGACCACCAAGATGATGATGGGACTGCAGCACCCCTCCTGTGAGGAGAAGCTGGGCGAGCTGGGGCTCCTCAGCCTGGAGAAGAGAAGGTTTGGGGGGATTTCATCAGTGTAGTGATGGCTAGAAAGAGAAGAAACTCATTAGCAAATAACGAGGAACCCTGGGGCCACCCTGCAGATGGTTTTTGGTTGTCTGCATTGCGTATCCTGCTCTCATCCCACTGAGAAGAAGAGCCCCATCCTCTGCAGAAGGAGAGTTTTGGCTGTCTATGCCAAGCCTCATTTTACTTAGTTTAAAAGACAGGTATTTTTCCAGATTAGCAAAAATTTCTTCAGGGAAAGGGTTGTCAAGCACTGCAAGAGGCTGCCCAGGGCAGTGGTGGAGTCACCAACCCTGGAGGGATTTAAAAGCTGGGCAGACGTGGTGCTGAGGGACATGGGTTAGTGGTGGTTTTGGCAGTGTTGGGTTGATGGTTGGACTAGATGATCTTAAAGGTCCCTTCCAACTTGGACAATTCTACGATTCTGTTCCATATACTGAGTTTTTAAGAGTTCAGGCACAGGCTCTGGTGCACCCACCCAGATCTTCATCAGTGTGGTGTTCCTCATCACATTGAACCATCACAAAGAGTTGCACTAGAAGATCGCTGTGGTTTCCAAGGCAGGGACCTGAGAATTGGACTGCGACAGAACTATGTTACTTTCATTGGCAACAGATTTTTATACGTTTGCATATTTGTTAATAACGTATATTTTCTGGTGCATTCAAGCAAATCCACGTCTTTATTCTTCTCCGCAGCAAAACCTCTTGCTGTAATGTAGCTAATGCCAGCTTTATTATTCCCCATCAATAATTCCTGTCAACTTGATTACAGTCAAATTCTTTGTGCCAATTTTGTCGCTGCTCCTTGTTGGTTCTCCCCTGCAGTCGGAGCGGGGTGGTTAAATTTCTGACATGGACTGAAAGCACTTCATTTGCAGAACTTGCTCCTTGTGAAACGCTCTACGCCTCTGTGCTAAAGAGACTTTGCTAATCATTGCTATTCAATACTAGGACAATAACAAAGCCTGGAGGAAGCCACAAAACACACGGGATACGAAGTGAATTACTCTGACTACGCCTCCCGCCTTTCATTTATCGCTTGGGGTTGTCTTTAAGTAAAAATTATTGAAAATATTTGCTCTTAATGATCCCAGCCCCAGTTCTTACTTGCATTTGTGGTTGTCTTAATCCCAGAGCATCCTCACAAAGTTTGGATCTTCTCTCACCGGGTCCATCCGTAATCCTTCTGAGAAAATCTGTGTTCACTCCGGAAGGATAAAATCTGAGGTGCTGTATATGCGAAGTCAATTCAAGGCTGCTGTAACTGGTTTCCAAGTCGTTCTGTTAAAAATTAACATAAAAACCAACTAATTTCTCCTTCAAATATACCATCTTCTGCTTATCTTCATCTCTCAGTCCAGATGTCCTTATCCCTGGTGAATCAAAGTGAAACAACAATATCGAGAAGCAATTTGTGCCTGGGCGAGGCCTGGTCCTACTGTAATGGAAGCAAATTACATATATTTTAAATACATATATCATTCAGCTGAAGAGGAAAGCCATGCAATTTATTTTAAAAACCTGTTATAATAAACTAAGCAACTGCTGAGCATACTTAATTTATCTTTCAGCTACAGCATATGCATTTGTTTAATAGTGCTAAACCTTTATGTAAAAAAAAATAATCATAGAATGGTTTGGGTTGGAAGGGACCTTAAAGATCATCCAGTTCCAACCCCCTGCCATGGACAGGGACACCTCCCACCAGACCAGCTTCCTCCAAGCCCCCTCCAACCTGCCCTTGAACCCCTCCAGGGATGGGGCAGCCACATATAAAATCACCAAAGAGACCTGACCCATATTTAGGTCAATGGCTGGTTTTCCTCTTCGGCATTTCAATCTGGTTTTGTTTCCCAGGACCACTAGGAGAGCCAAAAAGGATGGAATGAATGCCACCTGGACAAGGGCAGAATCCCTTTAGTAGGTGTCTTTGATTACAAACACACAATAAAGAATGAACGAACAACAAGGAAGGATGAAAAACTGGATGAAATACCCTCAGGTGAGGAGCCGATGCCGTGGCAGAGATGAAGGTCGTGGATCTGGGAGACGTTCAGCACCATCACCGAGGTACCAGACACAAGCCACAGAACTCACACTCTCAGGATCCTAATTATGAAAATGTGAAGGTATCACATAAACAGGAAAGTGCCAGTAATAGCTTTTGGCACAAAACATCCAGGGCTACAATGTGGTAGTAGAGCAGGCTGAGGTGCCCAGGTGGCACAAAGAGGGGCCACCACGTGCTCCTGCTCCCCCCGGCTGCCACAAACCCCACCCCTGAGATGGGAATTTCATCCTAATAACGTGTGTGAGAGAGAAAGAGGCATTTCTGCCAAAGGAGATGATGAACGTCCTCTCCAATAAGGAAAATAATGGCAAGGGCCACCACCACAATTTCTTTATTAATCACCCCAAATCACCCCAGAGAAGGACAGACTGATGTCATTTGGGTATGACATCCCCTCCCCACCAGACCTTCCTCACCCCTTCCCACAGCTTCTTCAGAACAAATTCATTTATTCGAGCAGATGCCCGACAACGGGTACCGACCAAAAGCTCCCAAACCCAAGCAGTTATTTCCGATTCGTAGCGTTCGACATCTTTTATCTGCCCCTGGAAAATCCGAAGCCTCACAGCTGTGCCAAACACCTTGTTAAAACTTTTTAAAACCGCCAGGAAAACCCGTCAGGGGAGATTAACAATCTCAAAATCAGAAAATAGCTTCTTGCCCGCTATCTTATCAGCCAGTACCACCTACTTACACAGCAAGCGCCTGCCGAACAGCTCCTGATGGGAAGACATTTGCAGAAGACTAGGAGCCTTAAGTATCAGTCTGACTCTCTTCTTTTTTCTTTTTCCAAATTTACAGCCTTTTTTTTTCCCCAGAGCCTTTGCCCAAACTGATCCTTGTCACTTTAAAACCAGCAGGGGCCTTCGCAAATCTCTGCTTTTCACTGCCTGCAGCTCCTCCTCTCCTCCATGAGGATGGCTTGGTGCTTCCAGGTATTTCTTCTAATCCTTACATACACACCTCTGCTTTTGTTTACTGCACTTCTGGCAGTTTTTTTCTGGGCTTAGTTATTATTTTTTTCTTCCTTTTTTTCCCTTTTTTTACATTGGTAAGGCTTCTCATCTGAAAAAAAATAAACATTAAAAAATCCCTTATCCTACTTTAGCTCAAATCTTCCTTCTCCCAGGGCTTGTTTTCTGGGGGAAGAAAACATGTCTCTCTCTCTCTCTCTCTGACTGCAAACTGCGATGCTCATCGTTTTATAACTCCCGATTCAGACCGTCTTTTTGAAAGAACTGCAAAAAGACATGTTCCATCAAAACATCATCCGAGTTTTGGAAGCCACAGCATCAACTGCTCTGGCTGGTAGGAGGGAGATTTCAAACCCAGTCACACAAATAATAAGAAGAAATGTCTATAAATAAAGCATTCAAACCAAGTTTTTCTTTCATTGCTGATAGTAGTGAACGTTAACAGATAGAAGAGTATATTTATGTATTTATAAATATCATCTATTTATATACTCTTTTATAATAGTGACAATTCTGAGCAGCTAATGAAGGGTATTTGGGCCACCCCGTTCGGACTCCTCGAGCCTCTCCCGTGCCACGCGCTCAGTGAATTACTCAGCATCTCACAAAAAAAATGGCTTCGCAATTTGAGGAGCAAAAGTTAAAGCCTGCACTTGGTAAAAACAAGTAGTTAAACCTCTGCATCCCTCTTCCCTTTCCACTGCGGAATGAACGGCCCTCATCTCCCTCCTAGTGGCAGACAGGGAAAGCACAGACCCAGAGAGCAAAAACTGAATAAAAGCCCCAAAACATCGATGTTCCTTCAGGAAATAGATTTAGCTTTTATATTTTCGCTGTAGTTCTCTTTTTTTTTTTTTTCATTTTTAAGGTTATATTTTCACTTTTATGTTTTCACTGTAGTTACAGAATATAAGTGCCACCAGCAAGCAGAGGGAAACACCATTCCAACCAACGCTCGCCCAGTTCCCTTTGATAGCAAGTCCATTTTGGCACTGGAAAAACCAAACGAGACCATTCTCCGCGGTGAACGGGGACCCGTTTCCGAGATGACTCAAAAGGAAAGGCTGCCAGGAAAGGAGAGAAAGTTGGCAAACAGCGTTATGGGTATAAACACAAGAAATTAGGTAACGTGGGGTGGTGGAATATGGAGGACTCAAGAGGAGCACATGAACCAGGGCTGAAGATCGTGATGGTAAAAGTCTAAAGCATTTACCTGTTACAAATGGAGGTGAAGTGAGAAAACAGATTTTTGGGTGGTGTTTAGAGAGCAATGTTTCTCATGGATCTAAATGATTTTGAATAATCGTTTGAAGAGTTGTAGATATAAGAGGGGTGGAGTCTTCTAACAAGGCTGGATGTAGCTCTTCAATGCAGTAGAGGACTCAGTCTTGTAATACCCGATGGATGACCCACCAGGCTGCCATCTCTGAAGGCTTTTCATTACTAAAGAGTCTAGCATCCAGCTGGATAATATCCAAGATCCCACCAGAACAGCAGAAGATCCACGGTCAAATGAGATGAGGAAGGGACTCAAAGAATCATGGAATGCTATGGGGTTGGAAGGGACCTCTGGAGATCATCTCCTCCAACCCCCTGCCAAAGCAGGGCCACCCAGAGCAGGTCCCACAGGAACGTGTCCAGGTGGGGTTTGAATGTCTGCAGAGAAGGAGACTCCACCACCTCTCTGGGCAGCCTCTTCTTTTCTCTTCAAACAGCCTGGACAAGCCCAGCTCCTCCGTCAGACACTTGTGTTTCAGTTAAAGAAACTTTTTCCATTCCCTTCTCTCCTTTTATGAAACAGTAAAACTTTCAGAAAAGTTCTTCAAGCGCTTTAAAGCCTATAACCTTATAAAGTTCTAAGGTTCTCCTGTCCCTGAGCTGCACCGTAAAATAAGTCCACTGCACAAGCTCGTTTCATTTTTAATAATTCTATAGTTATTGCCCCATAACTTTCCTGGTCATGAACTCCAGGCATAAAATGGAAAAGAACAAGAAATCTGAAGACTCATTAATAAAAATGCTCTCATGTGATTCCTTCCCGCTCCCTAATTTAGGGACAGATTTGCCCCTGGGATGGATGTGAATGGCTCTGGGGATGTCACCGGCAGATGTGACCTCAGAAAACTCAAGGTGAGATGTCATTGTGGGACAGTGTCCTCTCTACGGGACTTTTAAGGGGATCTAAGATTGCAGATGCACCACACACACACACAGACCCTCTCCTGGAAAGGCATCGAAGGGTGAAATCAGGCTGTGAATGCTGGAAGAATAAGATATTGTCATTGTCAGGGAAAAAAACCCTGCATTTTGTGTAGCTTTTTAATGGGAATTCTGTAGGAACCAGTGCTGGGATTCAAGCGGTTGGGCAGAAGAGCAGCCCTGACCAAACCTTGGGGTGCAAATAGTAGCAAGGAATGAAGCGGGGTTTTTCAGTGCCTGACATCTCCAGGGAATGCAGAGCCACCACACTGGTGTCACGTCCTCATGGGACTTGGGCACTGGCTGGGTGATGAGGGACAGACTGGCCCCTCTCTGCTTGCCCACCCCGGACATCTGCAGCACAACAGCACCTGCATCTGCACCTCTCTTCTGTTCCGTTCTCATAGAATGGTTTGGGTTGGAAGGGACCTTAAAGACCACCCAGTTCCACTCCTGGACACCTCCCACCAGACCAGGTTGCTCCAAGCCCCTTCCAACCTGGCCTTGAACCCCTCCAGGGATGGGGCAGCCACAGCTTCTCTGGGCAACCTGGGCCAGGCTCTCACCACCTTCACGGCAAAGAATTTCCTCCTCTTATCTCATCTAAATCTCCCCTCTTTCAGTTTAAAGTTCTCCCTCATCCCATGGCTCCCCTCCCTGATCCAGAGTCCCTCCCTAGCTTTTCTGGAGCCCCTTGAGAGACTGGAAGGGGCTCTAAGGTCTCCCCGGAGCCTTCTCTTCTCCAGGCTGAACCTCCCCAACTCTCTCAGTGCCCACCTCTCCAGCCGGTCCACATCCCTATGGATGGCACCCTGTCCCTCAGAAGTGTCACCCCATGTCACGTCCTGGCTTGGTGTCATTTCTACTCTATTCTATTCTCCTTAGCAAAATGGGGCTCCAGAACGGATAGTGATAAATCTGTAACATCTGAGACTTACTTTTGAAATTCCACAAGCAACCGTCCAGAATAACGCAGGAGGGTTGAAGTCCTCTGCTGAATTTTGAATTTGGGTTGTAAAAGACTGCCCCTGAAAGACATCTCTGAAAGGTTATATTTTACATCGTAGTATTGCAAAAATTGCATTCACAACCTATTGATTAGCCAACTCGAAACCCAACTATAGATTATAAAAACTCTATAGGATTTTCCCATACAAATAAATGTCTCGCATTACTAATGACATGAGGGTAACTGTGAGCCCTGACTGAACAAACATCGGGTTCTCACCAAGGATAATTTATTATATTAATTACACTTTGCTTGGAACTCACAGAATGAGATATATTGGAAAAAAGTTATTTGCCTTAGAAATGTAAAATATTGACAATATTGATTAGATTTAAGTGGGGTGATAAAAAGTCTTCCTTCTGTTTTTTTCCCCCCCTTATCTTTTCCACCTCCTAATTTTAATCTTTGCATTTTAATTCCATTCTTCTATTAACAGCAAAAAAATTATTACAAAAAATTTAAAGTAATTAATTTTTTTTTCCCCCCATCTGGAGGTGCGTTGAGCTGAATATGAAAAAAAAAAAATAAATCATTACCATCTGGAATAAATTTCCACATGGAAAATGATCCCCAGGGCTGGTCCAGGGGTCTGATAGTTGGGGGGACTGATGAGAGCTCTGCAGGCAGGTCTGGGATAACTGCTGCCCGTTGAAAGCCTGAGCTGAATGTTGAGGGATGCAGGCAGGGATGCAGGCAGCATCCTGGGATGAAGGCAGCAAAAAGGGATGCAGGCAGCTCCCGGGGATACAGGCAGGGATGCAGGCAGCAGCCGGCACATTCTTTGAGCTGCACCGACCTCTAGAGGCTTCAGCCCCAACTGCTTCCATCGCGCCCGGGGAAGCACCTGGGCTCAGTTGTGGTTCTCCCCGGCAAAGGGGGGCATAGAGGGGATGGAGGGGGACAATCTGCAAGATTCCCCTCGGGAAGCCCGGGGATGGTCATTTGTTTGTGATGCTGCAAGGGCCTGGACACCTTCTCCAGCAAATTTATTGGTATCCTGCTGGAGAATATAGGTGCCAACCTTTGGAACAACTCCATAGGTTGTTCAGCCTGGAGAAGGCTCTGGAGAGAACTTAGAGCCCCTTCCAGTCCCTAAAGGGACTCCAGGAAAGCTGGGGGGGAGCCATAGGACGAGGGGGAAGGGTTTGACACTGAAAGAGGGGAGATGGAGATGAGATGTGGGGAAGAAATTCTTTGCTGGGAGGGTGGTGAGAGCCTGGCCCAGGTTGCCCAGAGAAGTTGTGGCTGCCCCATCCCTGGAGGCGTTCAAGGCCAGGTTGGAGGGGGCTTGGAGCAAGCTGGTCTGGTATGAGGTGTCCCTGCCCAGGGCAGAGGGTTGGAACTGGATGATCTTTAAGGTCCCTTCCAACTCTTTCCCTCCCATCCCTAAATTTGGGAATTATTTTCTCAAAAGTGGAGTGGCCTCCCTCAGCTGGGAGCCAAAGGAGTAGCCCTGTACCTTAAATAACCCGTAACCACCACCATCCCCACCAGCAACTCACCAGTTCAGCCTCTGTTCAGAAAGGAAGAGCAGCAGTTGCCCAGGACAGGGGCACCAGATCCACCAGGGTTTGGAGCCAAAGGCCAGCAATGCCCTTCCCTCGCCGTGGTCTTGCTGATTTCCAGATAGAAAAAAATAGCATTAAAACCAGAAAATGATTCTAAACCATTCCAAGCTTCTCCAAGAATCACTAAACCATCACTACAGTAGATTAATACCCATCTTTTTAGTACCAAAATACCGTTTTGCTGCCAACAGGTGAAAGAAAGTCTTCTGTCAGAACCACAGTTTTGAGGGAAAGGTGATGAAAGTGGAAATTCTTTTGTCAAATTTCAGTCCAAACTTTGAAACTTCTTTGGATTTTAATACAAAGCTGTCTCATTTTGACAGAGAACATCTTTTTATTCCAAAAAAAAAAAAAAAAAAAAAAAAAAAAGAAAAGAAGCATTTCCTTCCCCTGAGGCTTTTCAGCTATCTTCAATGGTTAATCGTTAAAAAAAATTAGTAAGAGACATTAGTACGAAATAAAACAACATTTCAGAAGAACTCCAACAGCCTTGGAAAGCTGTATTGCACTTTACCGTACAGCCGTGTGATGAGTCACATCCTGGAATCTTCCCCCCTAAAATGAGACTGCACAAGAGAAGTCACTCACATCCCCGTTCATTCCCAATTATAAATGGAAAGAAGCAACTTCAATTTGCTTGGAATATAATCATTTATTTATCTTTACAGTGATGACGGAAGAATGTACAGGTATTTTCACCCCTAGGTATAAAAATCTGTTTATATACAGAGTCACAATAATCTTTAATTGGGAAATCATTCTGTTCTCCTGATCCATCCTTACCAAAAACCACAGGAAAAACAAATATTTAGTACAGGCAATATAATTCCAGTAGGTTTGCAACCTGGCATCAAAAGCTCAGCTTTAGATTAAGGGTAACGTTCGATACTTAAAAAAGGACTTTAAGTCATAGGACACAAAATAAAGTTGCTTTTCAAATAAGATATATACATCAAAAAATAGGAGTCTAAAAAAGGCATTGGTTTTAATGCTATTAGAAAGCTATATAAATGTGCATGGGTCCGTTTCTTCTTATAACGAAAGACCAAAGGAGAAAGTGCCTCTGTTTTTTTACGAAGTTCCTCCTGGGATAAGTCAGTTAAAAGTACCTGTAAAAGAGGAAAAAAACCAAAAATAAGCCCTTTTGGAAAAATTAAAGGCTGGTGGTTGCATCCTTTTGAGAATCACAGAATGATATGGGGGTGGAAGGGACCTCTGGAGATCATCTCCTCCAACCCCCTGCCAAAGCAGGTCCACCCAGAGCAGGTTGCACAGGAACGTGTCCAGGTGGGGTTTGAATGTCTCCAGATCTTTGTAGCATTTAATGTGAGGACGTTCATGTCTATCTCCAACTCACCTGATTTCTTTTTATGCTTCATCTCCGTTATCCATTTCTACATCTATATCTTTTGTCGTATCAGCCGCTCGCGACAGAATGTCTGCCATTAGTGCTTCCTCCAGTTTCTTACGCACTTGTTGCACCCGCTCTTCTTGTTTCCTGAAGGGAGAAAAGAGAAGAAGGGGCAGAAATGTCAGTCCTTTGTGTATAGTAGTAGGCTGGGGGCATAATACTTGCGTAAACAACAACTTGGGACTGGTTTCTCAACTTTTATTTTAACTTAGAACAGAATATAATTGAGTATTTTCAGTTGGACCCACAAGGATCATCTGGTCCAACTGCCTGATCCCTCCAGGGCTGACCAAAATTTAAAGCATATTATTAAGGGCACTGAATCAGAATCACAGAATGGTTTGGGTTGGAAGGGACCTTAAAGATCATCCAGTTCCAACCCCTCTGCCATGGGCAGGGACACCTCCCACCAGACCAGGTTGCTCGATGTGACATAAGGTCTTCCACTCTCAGATGAGCTACTTGAAAAAACCAAGCAAAGAGTTAATGGAGCAATATCCCACCGGACTATCTTTGTCAGACTGGCTTTTTTTTCCCCTTTTATATTGGGGGGGTAGAGAAATTTTAGGGTAGATGACTGACAAGGAGACAGGAGCATTGTGAAGATCTGAGGCGACCTCCCTCTTTCCTGGTATAAAGGAGCACCTTTACCGGTCGCTGGGGCACTGGATGGGTTTCCAAGTGCTCAAAGAACCAATTCCAATTCCCACACAACGCGTGTGAAGGGATTTTCAGAGTTACATGCTTCAGGAAAAGAAATCCCCTGAAAACACACAGCTTTAGAAAAATCCCTCTAAAGAGAGAGACACTTGGAAAGACTGACAGACTGGACTGTGAAGCAGAACAGAGCTGGGAGTCTGAATTTGAGAATATATTGCAAAAACTTCATCCAACTGGAAAAAAACTAATCTAGCTATTTGTTGTTTTGAGAAGATACCATTCCCCAGTTCACCCCAGAAGAGAGACACTGCTTGAAGCAGAGACACAAAGGATCTCACTCTTGGCCTTTGGTGGAAAATTGAGGCAACTCGAGAGCGCAGTTGCGAAGAACACAATGAGATGTTGGTCAGGGAAGTCTCCAGATGAATTCTCATGGACTCAGTATGGGAGAAGACAGTAAGGAGGGAATTCTAGTCTCTGGAGGCAAAGATTTGGATGGAAAGATCACCGGGACCCACATCCTACTCATTTTCCAGACTTACTGTTTCCCTTTTAGCATTAAGAAGGTGTATCTCACAACTGAGCAAAAAAAGATAGGTGCTCATCCCTAGTGGTAAGGAAAACACAGTTGTTTCTTAACCACGCACTTACAGGAGGTTATTGAATATTTTTCCAGTGACTGTGCTGAAGCAAAAGAGGAAATTTTGCTTTTTACTCCGATTAAGAAAGAGTTTTGCCACTGTTACATGACCATGAATATCATACTCTGATACTGCTTCTTCACCCAGTGCTGTTTCTGGATCGTTTTAAAATGAAAAATCGTTTGTGTCTTTGCACAAACAGTATGAAAACGGAACTTCTAACTTCTAGAATTTAACCAAAAATGTGATACTAAATGCAATTTTCATACCACATGTTGATTGACATTAAGCAATACTAAAAAAACATGGATGATGGGATTGTCATCCTGGACACTCCAGCAATTAGTCAATGCAACAAGAAGTCTCTGTCTTCACTCAGTCCTAACCTTGAAATTCAGTGCTGAAGGCCCTACTTTTAGACTCATCTTTTTTTGGGTACTTTCTTTGAAAAGAAAATTAACAGTGCAGCTATTAAAAAATGAAAATCTTTGCCCGTATGTGAATAGATCTGTCCCTGTTCTTCCCATCATATCCCAATCTCCCACTTTTTAGCTGGAAAACAATATGCTACAGGGGAATATTCGTATACTCCTTTGTTGAAATGATTTAATTTTTTAACTGAGATCAACAAATTAACTTGACCAAATCACAAATGGGAAGGAAAAAAACTAAGAAGTCAGTACTGATGGCTTTAGCTTAATGTTTAGGGTACTCTCTTGGGAAAGAAAATGTGGATTATGACTCACACCTTAGTGAATATTTTATATTACTATTTTGACCACAAAGGAAAAAAACCCCAGGTTTTCATTTTTTCAAGTTACTAATCGACAGGTACAAGAAACACCTTCACACATCTCTTCCCTTATCTCCAGGCCTGCGCTGAGCCAGGAAGGAATGAATTGAACTTGCTTTTCGTTTTTTTTCCCTGAAGAAAGACTTTCTAAAACTTACCTAATGTCATCGTCCGTGACTATGAAAGCTTTGCAGAGGGGCTGAGATGTATTAAGCCAGACGGCTGGGTTCTTCTCCACGGCCGCAGAGAGCTGCCCCGTGATGGGCGCCGAACTGGTGTGCAAAGCGCTGGCGACAGCCGATAACAGGGTGTCGTCGTTGTTACCTGGGCCAACTCCTAAAATAAAGGGAATTAAATCGTTACCATTCGTATTTCGTACGCAAGTTCCAGTGGCAGAGCTCTCCTCAGTTCATAAAGTTACGTACACTCATGGTTGACTGTCGACTGAACAGGAGCCAGCAGTGTGCCCAGGTGGCCAAGGCTGCCAACAGAATCCTGGTCTGTATGGGGAACGGCGTAGTGAGGAGGACTCGGGAGGTGATGGTCCCCCTGTACTGGGCACTGGTGAGGCCCCACCTCAAGCACTGTGTCCAGTTTTGGGGCCCTTACCACAAAACAGAGATTGCGGAGCTGGAGCAGGTCCAGAGAAGGGCAACGGAGCTGGTGAGGGGTCTGGAGCACAAATCTTGTGAGGAGAGGCTGAGGGAGCTGGGGGTGTTCAGCCTGGAGAAAAGGAGGCTGAGGGGAGACCTTCTCTCTCTCTCTCCAACTCCCTGAAAGGAGGGTGTATCAGGGGCGGTCGGTCTCTTCTTCCAAGTCACAGGCAACAGGGCAAGAGGAAATGGCCTCAAGTTGCACCAGGGGAGGTTCAGATTGGATATTAGGAAAATTTTTTACACTGAAAGGGTTATTAAGCCTTGGAATGGGCTGCCCAGGGAAGTGGTCGAGGCACCATCCCTGGAGGTGTTCAAAAGATGGGTTGACATAGTGCTTAGTGACATGGTTTTGTGAAGGGTTTTATCTCAAAGGTCCCTTGCAACCTAGAAAATTCTATGATTCTATGATATAATCGCCACTGGATACGTGGCTGTATCATCTATAGAGTTAAATGCAAGTCCTTACAAATGGCTTTGTAATAAAGGCATCTCCTTTCTAAAACTGGCAAGGTTATTTGCTTACACTAACAATTACAACATCATCAATTTTTTAATAAAGATGATCACATCATAAATTCATCAGTTGCATATTGAAATAGTTCCTTTGCAGCTTCACGGTATTAATCTGCACCAGCACAGCCTTTGCTTTAGTGCTACAAAGCACTAAATTAATTCTGAAAAATAAACACTGGAGATTTTTACAACACTCAAATTCCTGAGGAAAAAAAAATCTCCCAAGCAGTGGAACAAAGTTATTAATTTTGAACTATGACTTGAACATGTTTTAGCTCCACTTTCACCAATAAGAGCGCGGTTCTGAAGTGTGGTTTATATTAACTACATAAATGAACTAAAAATAAGCACAGTTTGAGAAACTGAGGCATTTTGTCAGCAAGAAGTTTACTTAATCCAACTATAAACTGAAAACCTGTGAAGAGCATCAAAAACTCTGTCCTTTTTAAGCACGACCAACTTGGTGGATCTGAAGCAACCACAGTAAGTGAAGACAATACCTTGGAGACCTTTAGGTAGCTCCATGGATTTTATGATTTGTTCGCTGACGTCCGACGCGCTGAGGCCTTGTAGCCTCTTCTCCCAGAAAAGCTGGAAAAGAGAAAGGAGATAGCTCATTAGAAACAATAATTTAAAAAAACCTAAATCAGCTCATGGAAATGAACAGTATTCACGATCAAAGCAGCATCAGGACAATAAAAGGCAGAGAGTGCCCAGCAGCATATAAAATAATCAACCTAACAGTCACAGAAGCTACCAAAAAGGTAATATCCCATCTGCTGATGGAGTTTTAGTCATGGGGAATATGATTGTATGGAATTATGCCATGTGTTGAGACACTGGGGACAGCTCTGCCCGACACCAACCAGCAGCTACGACACCAGAGCTGTGCTGGCTCCATCACCTGGCCCTTTCTGATGCTTACAGTTCTCTTGATTTATCTAGAAATAGAATCAAATCCTGCATTTCACTTTCTATCCCCTTGTTTATGAGCTGGGAACATGTTTGATGATCTAGATTTTCCCGCTCACTCCCATCTCACTGGTCCGATGATTCATCCTGAAGTTCTGGGCTGGAGATCAGCCACATCTATTCTTTAAAATGGGCCTTTTCTATTGAGCAAGACAGTGATGAAAGCCAGTTCAAAAGCTGATTTCCATTCCATGGGAAGCTACATTTAGCAATCTTAATAAGCAAGAAGGTAGCTATGCAATTTCCTGGAGAAAGGGCATTCCAAAGTAGTTTGGGTTTTCTGCAGGATATAAGGGAGGGAGAAAAAATGTCTGAGAGATCACCACGCTATTTTACAGAGATTTTAGCGCTCTTCTCTGGACCATAGGAGGCATTTATAACCAAGTTTAGATCCAAAGTGGCTTAGAAAACCCACCAAGGATCAGCTCAGTAAGCTCTTTAGATTTTTGTAAACCACATCTCACACCTTCTTGACATCTCCATGATTTGACAGCTTTTGGAAAATACCTGTTGCCACTTGTGTCTTATTTTATTAGAGCCGCTTAAACGTCAAATGCTTCCTGCAAACTGACTCCTTGCTTATAACTAGTGGTTGTTTGCAACATCCCAACCCAGGTCTGTGCCTCATGGTTAGTTGAGTATCACGGCACTTCTATTAAATGTTAAATATTTAGCACCTCCAGTCATTCACTCCTGTTCTTTACCACTATTGCAAAGCCCCCACCCCAAGAAAGCGACCCAGATGCCTTGTAGCAGCCCTTTCGACTCCTTAAAGTTCTCTAGAATGCTAAAGAAATCCTTGTTACAAAGGCAACCCCAGCAACTCACTAGCCAAATTCTAAAAGGAATATCAGGATCCAAATAAACGAAGTCAAAGTGAAATCCTATCCATTCAGTATTTCATCACTGGGTCAGCTTCCCATCTTGATAAAGTCTCTACGAAGCTTATTCATGTTTTCCACTGTTAAAAGAATTCACCCTTTGTTCCCCTTTGGCATTTCATCACCTTTTAGAGAGAACCAAAGGACCCACCAAGTCCAAATCCAAGCTGTGTTTTCATACACTGCAGCAAAACTCAAGAATAGCCTCTGTTTATGCAGGATAAAATTAATTGGGTCTACAGCAGCAAATATATCGCTAAATTCAATCAAATATTGCTGGCTTTTGATTCTTCTGAACCCCTTCTTCTCTGAACCCCTGTATCTTCTCCTGAATATTGTGCTGAACCAGACCTGGACAAGTATTTCCCTATCAGCTCCAGGAATTAAGGGACAGAGAGAGGGAAGTAAGTTGTTGATACAAATTCAGAAAAAGCTTTTCTGTTACACCACTTACATGATGAAGATGCACCCATTCCACAGAAAAATGCATTAAGTAACTGAAAAAGATCACTAAAGTCTCGATGTAGGGAGTATCTCTGAGGTTACAGCCCTAAAAATGGTTTCCATTATTTAACTTGCCACTCTCTCATCATTAGTGAGAGTGGAAATAGAAGAAAAGAAAATAAAACTTAGGTTCACAGGCTTTGTGCCCCACTAAGGGGAGAAACAGGCATCAAAATTAGGAGTGATTGGTAAAAAATCCCATCTAGTTTAAGTTAGGCATCAGGATCCATAGACCACGGCCCAGGCAGAGCGTCCCCATGGCATCTGTCTCCTGCCCAAAGCCACTTGGACTTCATAAAAAAAGCAACAGCCCCTCACAACACACAAGCATCTCCAGATAGAGCCACTCCAATAAATGACTGCCAGCACCAGAGGCCACCTTCTGCATAACAACCTTACATCACGGCACAATTAGAGGTTTCCTGGGAAAATGGAGTGAATTATCCAGATTCTGGGCTTTTCCCAGCTTGAGTTCCCTGGAAAGTATCGTAAACCCCAAAGCGCAGGGCAAGCTGATATGAAGGAAAGAAAGGACCTTTCCTTCCTTCTGCTGAGAGTGCAGCGGTACGGCCAGAAAAGCAAGATTTGTGCCTCCAGGAGAGGAGCGTTAGCAAACGTGAGACCCTGTTATTCAGTAATGAGGATCCTGATGGGACCAGTAATGAGGAAGGAATGAGAGAAGAACCGGATTTCAAGATTCATCATTGTTATGACACGGTAGTTCATTACTCATGCAAAATTCCAAGGATTCATCAGTCAGTTATGGGTATTCATCCTGTTGGAGGACGAAAAATGGCTTTATTGTAGCTTTGTTTGACGTAGCAGTTGAAAAAAGCCTAAACCCAGATCCTTCATTGCCTGAGCGTTCTAGATTCAGAAAGACCCAGCAGCCAAGCACTCCACTTCCTAGAAAATTAATCAATATGCATGACACCAAAAGTGACCTCTTACGCAATATAACGTATCCCTTATCGCTCAAACTTACTGTCCTAAGGGCAAGCCTGGTGGCTTTTTTCCTGTGGCAGAGGAACGCAACGCCAAGGTCCCCAGGGTGGAGCAGGATTTTCCACTTCCTTGTTGTTCTGCAGCTCCATAATGGCAGAGCCGCGCTACCAGCCGGGCTTCCCAAGCTCTTTGTTTGGAGAATGATAAAATATTGCTTCCTCCATAATTGTTTCTTGTCCAAGAAAAGCTATTTGTGACTAATGGCGAATTATAATCTTAACCTGTAATCTCTGTGAAAACAGTGTCTCCTAAGCAACTCTTATTTCTCAGTTGGAAAACAAAGAAATGATAGTTTAGGCCCTTTATTGCAAGAACCACTAAATACAAATATATTATGAGCTATGCCTTTTCCTTGGGTAAAGAAAAGTCTACTTGCAATTGCTCAAGCAATGGAAGCCTAAAGGAAATTATTTGGTGGAAAGGAATCCATTCCAATTCTGTCACTTTTAAAAGAATCATAGAATGGTTTGGGTTGGAAGGGACCTTAAAGATCATCTAGCTCCAATCTTCTGCCCTGGGCAGGGACACCTCCCACCAGACCAGGTTGCTCCAAGCCCCCTCCAACCTGGCCTTGAACCCCTCCAGGGATGGGGCAGCCACAGCTTCTCTGGGCAACCTGGGCCAGGCTCTCACCACCCTCCCAGCAAAGAAATTCTTCCCCAGATCTCATCTCAAATCTCCCCTCTTTCAATTTAAAACCATTCCTCCTCATCCTATGGCTCCACTCCCCTAATCAAGAGTGTCTCCCCATCTTTCCTGTAGGCCCCCTTCAGGAACTGGAAGGCCATTATAAGATCTCCCCGGAGCCTTCTCTTCTCCAGGCTGAACAACCCCAACTCTCTCAGCCTGTCCTCACAGCAGAAGGGCTCCATCCTTCTGATCATCTCTGTGGCCCTCCGCTGGACCCATTTCAACAGGTTCATGTCCTTCCTGTGCTGAGGACTGCAAAGGTGGACACAGTGTTCCAGGCGGGGTCTCACAAGAGCAGAGGGGTAGAATCACCTCCCATGACCTGCTGGCCACGCTTCTGTTGATGCAGCCCAGGATGGGGTTGGCTTCTGGGCTGCCAGTGCATGTTGCCAGCTCATGTTGAGCTTCTCACCCACCAACACCCCCAAGTCCTTCTCCTCAGGGCTGCTCTCCAGCCATTCTCCACCCAACCTGTATTTGTGCCTGGGATTGCCATGTCCCAGGTGCAGGACCTTGCACTTGGCTTGGTTGAACATCGTGAGGTTTGCATGGACCCACCTCTCCAGCCTATCCAGGTCAAAAAAAGTGCCTAAGTTCTTATTTATACACGTCTACACAAAATATAGTCAACATATCCATACTGTACTGCAGACACAGATAACCTGCAATTTTGTTACGTTTTAAAATGTATTTTGAAGGCTAAATGAGAGCAGAATGTCAGTTACCATCTGGGAAACTGCTCAAGTGATCGACATTGCAGGCAGTTAAACGAGGAAATATGATTGAAGAGAGGTCTTTGCAAAGGCTACATGGAAGAATTTAAAAGGAATGAGAATTTCTCCAGAAATCAGGAAACCTTCTTTCCCCTTTTTATAGCCAGTCGTTCAACTCTGCTGCATCCATAATTGCCAATCAAAATTTCACTGTTCCTTTAGTTGCCTGGGAGAGGGAGATGAAGCTTAATCTCAATAGGTTCCTTCCAACCCTCTTTTTCATAATTCTAACAGATATGAACCAAGAAGCTGGAGTTCTCCAACCTGATCCTTTAAGCCCATCCACAGGAAAGAAAAATCACATCTATTTGACAAAATATGAAGTGCTAAGAGCTAAATATGTCTTTCTTGTTCAGAAGTGCTCACAAGAAGACATACATAAAATGACATCCTGCAATTTTTCTCGTAAATTAGGCTTTTTAGACTACATATATCTTATGGCAAAAAATGACTATGGTCAGATTTAATTTTTCATATATAATCCAGTTCAATAATCCATTACCATACAATCCACTGCAAATATATATGACAGTAAGTATAAAAGAGACTTTCAAATCAATTTTAAAGAGTACTTCTGGCCTCCAGATAGATGATGTTATAAGTAAATACAGCAGGTTTATCCTAAAGTGGTTTTAAAAGGAAAATAGCCTCAGATTTATCCTAGGGTGGTTTTTAAAGGCGGTTGTTGGCCACAGAATCGAGGAATCAGATCATGTAATACTAACTGACTACCTGATTTCTCTCCGAATGAGCTCTGAAGAGAAGGATGGCCTTCTTTTAACCGCCTGAGGTATGTTCGTGGAATGTTATTAGTCACAGGATAGCTTCAAGTATCTCTACCACCACAACCAACAGTTTACATCAGAATTAACTAGTGATCGGTGGGGTCCTCAGGAGTCAAAGCAATTCCTCAAATACATTTAGGGCACAGAGATAAATGGATGAGCTTCATATTTACCCTGTAAAATGTCAAAGACCGTGGAACAGCGTGAACCAAGAAGATCTGACACACAAGGAACTGGGTAAGTGCTCTACGTAGGACACAGACCTGGACCTTTTGGAGGCACCGAGGTACAAGGGGCAGCGATGCGTAAGAAAGAAGCTTGATTTGCAGCACCATTCCAGTCAATCCAGTTGGGTACAGAACACCTGACAGGCAATAACTCCAGTTTAAGTGATTAAGTAAAAGGTTTACTGCCTATAAGAGTTTCAGATAGTCACAGGACTTCCTCTGCTTCCCATTCCCTCTTCTCACTGAGGAATACTCAAATTCAGAAGCAGAAGTGGAGCATTAACATGCCCTGAATTACTGCTACATCTAGTGGCCTTTTTGTTAAATAGGAAGGAGGGAGAAAATAAGAAAAGTGATTTGAAGACAGTTCTCATTGCCACCTAAGAGGAAGATGACAGATAGAGTTGCATGACTTTTGTGATTCATCATCAATTCCAGTTTCGATTTCAGCAATGCTAACCTGATTTTTTTTAAATCCAAACCATTACGCTTAAATTCATCAAGAATGTATCATATCTTATCAAAATGTACTAAGTCTAAGTGGAGAGGAAGCTAAAACAGAGAAAGCTAAGGTTGTTTTTTAATCTTCCCTTGTAGGGCCCACTAGCAATCTTCTAGGATTCCTTTTCTTACCCTGGTTTATCCGTGGACTCTGTGAGGGAAATAAACCCAAAGCCACAGAAACAGTAATAAAATGGATCTTAATTAAGCTTATGGAGAGCTAAAATATTTTGAGGAGGTGGATACTTCAAAAAGAGACATTTAAGCACTTTGAAGAAAACTGTATCTGAGATGATGAGATTTGCTATTTAGGAACTTAGAGATACTCCTATTGTTTGATTAGATATGAAGATTTAGAGAAATCTTCATGGATTCACTGCTATTTGAATAAAAGCCACATAAAGGAAGAAGAATGATAGTTAAGAGAATCTAGTGAGTACCAGAAAACCCTTCAGAGCACACACAGCTCAAATTCTGACACTACCTACTTCCAGGATTCTCCAGAACATTTCCATCTTCTCTTGGGTGAAGTTCTCCAATCTGATAATTTATAAAACCTTTAAGAAAGGCTTTGAATGGCTTTAGGATGCTGTCTTGCAGAACTGTTGTTTGAAAAAGGCAATGAACTAGCAGGAATATATGGAACCAGCAGTTGCCACAAAGATTTGTTGCTCTAATTGACAGATTTACCTACAGGAAGATCATAGGCAAGCTGTTATTAGTTTATCTTTCCAAGAACTACCACAGGGTTTCACTGCTTCAAGAAGAGCTGCTGCCAAATATCTTCCCTGCCAACACCAATAAGCATGTTCTTCTCACTCCCAGGTCATGAAAAAAGCCCACTGACTGCCAAAGGAACTCCACTACTCAGGCCAAAGAAGAATTTTCAGGGAATTCTGGTTAGATCGTCTTTGGAAAAGGGAGATACAACAGATAGAAGCAGATAAAGCTTTCAGATATGGGTATCTAGAACTACAGAAGCAAAAATCCCTTAAGGGATTTGGGCCAAGGATTGAAGAAACAGGGAGGAATGACATTGGAAGTGGTAACTGAGCAAGATTTATATACAAATAGACAATATAGTCAGTGTTTCAGCATTCACTTGGATATTCAACACTGATATCTTTCCAGTCTATGTACAGGAACATTTGCACACCTGAGTGTGAGAGGCAGTGACACACGTAGGGATTACTTAAGTAAGGAAAATATAGGCTTTATCTGGAGGAGGAGATAATTCAAATACATTTGCAAGATTGAGTTTGTCCAACAATTATATCTCAGCCCCATTCATGTAAGATGAGTTTCTGATACTGTGGTTTGTATTTATAGCAGTAGCACATTTTCAGCTTGGGTCAACTTTCCAAGCAGTAAGAATGGAAATGGCTGAATTGTTACCTGTCGCGGCTGCTCCGTCACTCGCTGGGGATCGGACCTCACTTTGTTACTAGGATGATTGGTAACTTTGGTGACTGGTTGTTTGAAAATTGATGCGGTTTGCCTGATCGGTAAAGTTGTATTTAAGTCTGGTTTTCCCTGTTAAAAAAAAAAAAAAAAAAAGAAAAAAGTTAATTAACAAAAATTACATAGAATAATTACCCAAATTAATGTTGGATTCACCCTCTGCTACCGATGTGCAAAAGGAGGAGGCTTTTTTTAGAGTAAAGATTTCCCTTAAACTTAACTAACCTTTGTAGTCATCCTTTGTAAAGAAAAAAAAATACAGCATTTAACTGGTTCTACACGTTTTCATCTTCTTGGGAGGAATCAAACGGCTTGAAAGTCCATCTTTTCTTTTGTTAAAATATATATGTGTGTGTTAATTGTTCATTCTGAAGAGACAGCTTCCCGACCAGATGTCAAAACGAACTCTCCAAAGCTTCATGAAAATATGCAATATTTCAGATCTCAGCAGCGTTATAACTGGCTGTGAGATCACAGCTCAAAAATTACACGATGAACATTGATATTAGACTCCATCACATTAAAAGAGTTTTCATCGGGGTTTACTTAGACTCCTAATTTTGTGAGAAAATGCAATCTCTCGGCTTTAGAAATGGGAATTAAATCTCAATCTTCAAGTTCTCCATATTTAGATTTTACAATTTGGACTGCGTGACTTCATAAATGAGACTCTGTTAAGAACCAGCGAGCACGTGCTTGTTTAAAAATCAATCATTCCAAAGCCAAACACTCTGGAATTCCAGGTGACAAGAGCTAGAATACTGACCATAGATATTCTGTAATGATCTGTATAAAATGAAATTAAAAATAGGCTTATTAAGCAATAAGCCTTCTCTTCACTGCATGCATCTCAGATTAAATTATTTTAAAATAATTAAGTGTCCCTCTTTCAGAGCTTTGCTAAAGCGATGTGACAGGGTAGTTCATCATCAGAACATCCTGTATTTTAGTATTACCTCTGTTATTGCAAGGGGGGTGGCTGATGACAAACTGAGTATAAAGTGGTGTACATTGCACGATCTATAAACCAGCAATAGAGTATCATCTCTGCGCTCCATGGAAATTAATTCTCAGCATGAAAACCATTCTACTTCATCCCAAAATACATCCTTACACACTGCAGTGGTTATTATATTGGCTGCTCCTATCCAACTGTTCAATTCATCTGTTGGGAGAGACAAGGGAAGAGCCTCTTTCTATAACTTCTCCAGGACGACATGGCGCCGTTAGATCCTGCCCGGTGGAAAAAAACCCACGTAATTCCTCTGTGTAATTCTAAGGAATGTAATTGCTAGGAAGGAGCAACAGGATAATGCTTCGTATTTACCTAGGCATCTCAACCTAAATGAAGGGATAACTTTGAAATTTCTGGCCTCGGTTTTTTCATGCAGATGGCAAAGAAGGTGTTTTATCACGAGCACTGTGCATATTCTTAGCTATTTAACAGTAGGACTCAATTCATACACTCGTTTATGTTAGCACTGTAGCATTTTGGGAATCCTGGCTTTATAGTGCTTTGCTCATCTTCCCATAAGAGCCAAAACAGTTTTCCAGACCTACAGAAGAAACAGGTGAATTCTGAAAGAGTTCTAGAAATTAGTTTTCAACAGCAGCAGTTCTGACCACAGGTCTCTATTCCTACCACTCCTTTAAATTACCTTGTTATTTTATATGTCCCCTTTCTCCATCATTCCCAGGGAGCAGCCAACTCATTAAAATATAATAAGGTCAAAATCACAAATCCCAATAGAAGTTTTCCTCAGAAATTCACCCATCTATCATTTCTGGTTTATAAACTTATAGCCAGAAACTAATTAGTCCCCATGGGTGACGATATAACTGCTTCCCAATGGGCAAAGCAGCAGACCTTCAGAGATTTCCACCTCCAGCTCCACCCCTACCATGCTGCTGATGTTTGTCCAACTGGGAGCTGGGTTTCCATGGCCAGGGCGAACGGCAACAGAGCACGAGTTCTTCTGCCCGATGACACATCATAGTTTTAACTGACCAGAGGAATTACCATTCAATTAGCACAGAAGTCATAAGACCTTTTTATACAAAGCGGAAGCCAGAATCTCAGCTTATAAATAAATCCAGACATCATTCTTCTCCTAATGTTTCACCCAGGTAGACCCAGTCCACTAGAAAAATACTTTCAGATATATCGGTTATGGCCTCAATTTTTTTTCCCCCGTCAATGATGACGATAGTAAGCCTAATGTTAGACTTTGTAATATATAATATACATTTTCATATATAATTAAAGCATCTCCGATGAGCACAGAATTGCCAAGCAGAGCTAGACAGTAATCGCGTGTACTTACATTTGCACAGATTATTTTGCCAATGAACTTCCCTCACACCACAGAATTTAATTCACACCAGAACCTTGATAGACCTTGCCCATCCTACCAGCTTCGCATTCCCTCATCTTGTGACATCAAGTTCAAAGTACCATTTGACGCTTTGAAGTCCGTGCCTCCAGGGCATTCTGTGCAGTAGCATCAGTATTAGTGGTGAAGTAGCTACTAAAACTGACAAAACCACTAATATTACAGAGCCATCTGCCATACGGGGGATAAATCTGGTTTAGCAACCATTTCTAGAACAAAGGTCTTCGTTTCAAGTTCATGAAAAATATTTACAGGTTCCTTTTGGCCTTAAAGAGAAGTTAAAAAATAAATCCATTAAACTTAGAAAAATAAAAAGGGAGATTCCTCCAGGCAGCGTGAGAACTTCAGAAAATTCAGCTTCATTAAGGATATGGCCCCCAGAATTAAAGCGAAACCCTGATGAGTTATAAACTATGCAGGAAATACAGGTTTAAGCAGTAGATATCCCATATGCTTTTTATCAAGGCTATATACTAGAAAGCAGCCATTAGAATAAACTGTTTATACTAAGAATAGATCAATTCCTAAGTACTGTAATTATAACCTCACCACTTTCCTACTTTATTTCCTTTCTAACCGTAGTCACATCTGGGCTTTCTGATCTCATCCTAAATAAACAGTCTCTCATTCGCGACACTGAGTTCTAAACAACAGAAATAAACTCTTTAGCCCAGAAACTTGCAAAGCTCCCCCATCTCCAGCACCTGCAGATCTTCAGGTGTATGGGGGGAAAAAAAATAATCACATTTTAACAGTAGGCAACTCATTCCAAGAAACTCTTTTTCACACCAAATCATAAGCCAACCATATGTAAGATTTATTCACGACAAAGCAAAAGCCTCAAGTGCATCCTACTAGAGATAAGTAACAGAGATCCTCACAACCAACCCTTCTCCTGGAGGACAGGAAGCTCCCTTGAGCTTTCTGGATAAAAGACACTATCGATATATTTCAAATGGTCAGGCACAAATTGCTTCATTTCAGATAGTGATTAAAATATTCCGTTTTAGGCACACCTACAAAACTTGGGCATGCAACGGGCTTCTCCCTTGCTTGACTTTTATCACGAAATAAAACCTCTTCCTACTCTGGGAACTCTAGCAACGTATCAACTAGCAAAAATACCAATTTTTTTTTACTCATTAGGAGGATTTTATGCTCCAACAACAGTCTCCAAAAGAATTTCAGTCCACTGGCATGTATTTCCAGAAGTATCAATGTGCCCTGGACATAAAAATGTTTTAAAAACTCAGCAATGTATTTCCAGGCCTTTAAAATCCTTTAACTTAAGAAGTGAGTTATAACCAGACAGTATGTCTAACCAATACTCTCTCTTATGTTTTCTTTTCAATAGAAGAATTAATAAGCATATTTTTATACGCTGTATCTACTCGATCCATATTCAGTTGTATTCCTTATTTCATTATCTCTTCAAAAGCACTTCATATACATAAAGTAACTTCATTTGCAAGTGAAATATAAAAAGGTTTAGAGAGAAAACAAAGGTAAGATTAGTATAGGTTGAAAGAAAACTCCTCCTACAGCTCTACTGTAAATAAACCTATCAAATATATGCCTTTATTGCCAATGCTGAAAGGTCAGTAGGAAGGCACAAGGCTAAGATCAGAGATAAGGATTCCGCTGGAAGACTATTTCCGTGTCATTTGCACTGTTGTACATTAACATCACAAAATGGAGAGCCTTCATTAGCATAAATTATCCCTCGGTGCCATTTTAAGCCAGGTGGCATTAGTATGTGAGTCGTGACATGGAGTTCTAATCTGCTAATGAGGAGGATCTGAGAAATTAGAAGTATGGCAAGGCAGAATTTCCATCCGCCAGCCGCATAAATCTCACTGCCCAGACACGTCCCAGAAAGAAGACTCGAGTGTATTTGGATATTCCTCCTTGAAACATAAGGGGAGCCAAAGAATTTAGAAACACTTGCGGTAAATTGTTTGTAGAAAAACAAACAACCCATAAAACATGAGCGAGTTTATACACAAACTTGCCTGGGCAAGTCTGGCAGCTGCCAGGCGGAGGAGAAGAACGGCCACAACCATTCTCCTTCAGTGGCTGTGGAAGAAAATATAAACTTCAGGAATAATTTGAAATCTCATTTTTAACTGTCACAGCAATTCTTGAAAGCTCATGAGTTACAGATTCAAGTCACTTCGATATAATAAATGTTATTTACCTTAAAAAGGCATTTATTTGTATTCTTTTTGTAACAGAACTACCGTGAGCAACATTCCGCAATCTAAGATCAGACTCACCTAGATTTTAAATACCAAATTCTGTATGCAAAAAGCCTAACCAAACCCTCTCCTTGGCCTACCCCCCAAAACGTTCTATTATTTGAAAGCCTCCTGTCTGTGGGAAGAAAAATATTAAATCATTTGAACACGTGCTTTGAAATAAAAAGAAACCAGCATGAAATGTGTGGCTCACGCATGACAAACGGCAGATGAGAAAACCCATTGGTGCACAAGACATGGCTATAACTCATTAGGTATTTTCGTGCACTACTGTAAGTTATGAAACCCTGCAGAATAAAACACTTTCAAAAGAAAACATCTTTTTACAGAAATCCTTTCAAACTGCTGTATGAGGTTTCTAAAGTTTGTCCAGGAACATATTATCTGCGAGTCAGATAAATTTCCTTGTCACACCCCTATGTGCTACATCAGTTATTTCACTTCTGCACGCTTCAGCCTTTTATTTTTAATCGACTAAACACGTTTTCTTCGCTATTCAAAAGGATACACTGTTGTTCAAAAAGCAATAGACAGTAAGAGAACAATCAGATGAATTGAGAAAGGCACAATCTTAAACAGAAAAACCAGCTGGCCTTGTTAAGGTGGAGAGATAAATGCATTTGCCTCAGAAAACAAGTTTCCTGGCACGTAGTGTGCACATTAAAAATGTGAATTATTTCATCTCAGAACAGGAAGATGAACATTGCAATTTGAAGCCTTGCACAGGAGAATCTCTTGGTGTCAACATTCCTAACTTTTCCCATTTGCAAGAATAGCATTCAGGTAGATTACGAGCACTGAGATTCTTAGTCCCAAGCCAACTCCTGAATTGCTCAAACTTTGGATTCATACTTAACCTCACCTTGGTATTTCCTTGGTAGTAGCAGAGTATTCCTTCTATTTATAAATTTACGTCTCTACCACTACTGAGAATTAAACATACACGTACATCTTAGAAGCAGGCTGCTTTAAGCAGAAAAGAAATTGCTAAATGAACTACAGGAAAGGAAATTCTTAGGATATCCTTAAACACAGTATTTACTAACAAACCTTATTTTGATTGAGAGAATCATTCCTTAGTCTCTGTTTGTTCTTCTGCAATTTACTGGGCATCATCTTTCCCGTTCTGAAGTCAAAACTGCTGAGATCAACAGTGTTTCCCAGGTATCTTGCCAACTGAGGCTTGCTTCTGAACTTCTTACCACTTGGACTAAAAAGAAGAAAACACTTTAGTATGTTTCGTTGTACAAGAGGATACAACCTTGACTTCTTACAACAGGTTTTATACCTTGTTCAATAGCTAAAAAGTTTCCGTTATCTTTATTCCATGTGGCAGGTTCATTGATGCGTCGATGGGTGATGGTAAACCTGCCCAATCTCTGCATATCCACTCCCATCCTCGGCACGGGATTTAATTTATCTGTCAGGCTGTGGGACGCTCGGAGACACTACACCTTGGGAAACTGGAGTTCCAGTCCAGTTAACCAGTATAAGGAGTCTTAATATCAGACTGTGGCCAATGCAGGACCCTCTCTGCACAAATTAAAAGGCAAGGTTTAAAAGCAATCACTGGCTAAGGCCAACCCGGACTCAACAGCAACCCTTCTCGGCTCTCAAACAGCGAGGCATTAAAAAAGATGAGCAGAAGGAGGATTTGAGGTGATGTGACATCTCACAGCTATTCCGTCACCCAGACGGGTGAGCAAAGCCAGGTAAAGAACCGAGCAACAAGCAAGCAAGCGGCAAGCGAGATGGTGCAGAATATGAGACAGGTCCAAAGCTGCAATTGGGTATATAGATCCCACCAAAATAAATCAAATAACTTGTGGGGAAATGATTTAAATCTTCTACATTTGGAATTATGGAATTATTATGACCCCAAATTCCCAGCTGCTGTTTGTGAGCAGCATCAGCAAATATCCAATTCCCAGTTATCCTAAGGAAGGGGTATTTCTACTAATCTTTAGAGCACGGAACTTTCTGTTCCCTCATCTCTACTTTGCTCTCAAGCATCCCCAACACAGTCACACACATTGCACACCCTCTCTGCACTAAATACACATTTAATCCCTACCTATTTGCACCAGCATCACTGGGGATTCCTGTAGACTTTCTGCCCTGGGTGCAAGCAATTGCTAATAAGTACTTTACTGACAAGAAGCCATATAGTTCCTTTCACTGTAAGGGACGACGATGCTGCCCCCAGACTAAAAAGCTCGGTAAAAATAAATCAAGTATCAAGAACTGCTATGTGAAATTCAGACTGTGACACCGGTTTGTGACAACCATTCGGTACAGATGGCAAACACCCGTCAGGTAAAGGCAACAGTCCCTTGGTTTAATGCCAATTTCTAGCCAACGAAACAAGCCGAGCGTCAAAATTCTCCCAACTACTGACACCCAAAATGGTAACTGGGCTCAGAGAGGTTCTCACTCCACTTCCTTTCTGCAGAAAACTACTGTTTTCTTCACTTTTCCAAAGTGTTTGGGTTTTGGTTGTTGTTTGTTTTTTTTCAACTTAAAAAAAAACCACCTTGAGGCAAGAACTTCCCCACAAAAGAATATGTGTTGAATTCTGGGAAAAATAGCTAATTAAGCCAAACGTTTTTCAAAGTCATTTAAATGACTCCAGAAATCTGGAAAGACGTAATTAACAAGAGGTAAAGGGTGGGAGAAAAAGACTTAAAACAGATCACAATCTGAAGCCAACGTCCTCAAGGATGGGTGTGGAAGGGTAAAAAAAAACAACAAAAAAACAACCCACCACACATACGCACACACACATCCCACCACAAAACTCTCGTCTACTTCTCGTAAACCCAGAATTGAAGCTACGCTAGAAGCCAAGCTAAACACACCACCAGTTTTATTTTAGATAGTCGAGATTAACACCCCAGTTTGTTAACAGTAAGGAAAATTCTGCACTGAAGGTCGGAGACTGAGCAAGTCTTTTATGGGGCAAGCAGGTTTGCTATTTAAATAATCTGACCCATCTTCTTTCGTTCCTATTTGGGCACCGATAAGAAAAGTTGAGGAGAAAACCTGGTCAAGAATTGCCTGTCCCTGTTTCCTACCCGGACTGGAAGGGCTGGATGCACTGAATAAAGCCTCCTGCTAGGAATTGCCTTCAAAACTTTCCTAATGAACATAAAACACTGAATGAAAAGAAGAAAACAATCAAAGCCTGAAGTAGGTGTTAATATTCTCTGTTTCAGGCATATTTTTTTAAATTAAAATCGACATACACTCAGTCATTTTAGCCCATAGCTAAGTCACTACTCAAAGGATATAGAAATTTGACATTCTACATCTCCTTCTGTTGCGTCCAAGTTTTGGTATTACCATTTTACCACCTTCTACTGTAAGAAGGGAACAGATTGTGCCCTCAAGACAGCGCTCTTTTTACTAGCTTTATTCTTGAGGTTCCTCAGAGAGAAATGTTTCACGTACGCCTCAAAGGAATCCAAAATTCCAGCAGTGAGCAGTTCTCAGCCCAGCTTCACTACAAATTCTTCCTGTAGACTCTGAAAACAAGACTTCACAACTAAAAGCAAACTTTATAAACACATCCACCATTCCTAAATTCTATTATTTAAACATCTAACGTTTTGGGAGGGTCTTGTCTGTTTGTTTTGTTCAGTAATCCAAAAGCAAATCAAAGCATGTGATCCAATATTCCACACTAACATCCGCATGGATCGTTGGTGGGGCGGGTATTAAATGCTATTTCAACCCACAGCACGAAATCTACCATTTAAATTAAGTGAAACTCAGTAAAGTACTTGTTCTGTCTGGCCTTTTTTTTTTTTTTTCCCCAAATTTCTCTTATTCCACCATTCATTCTCATCGTCCTACTCCTTTCCCAGATGTTGCTGCCTCCAGCCAGTGCTCAGTGACCTCCCTGTCTCCGCAGAAATGTCACTCCTTTGCATCCCACTCCGTTCATGCCACTGTCAATACATCTTTTCCTTCCCAGTGGTGAACCAACAAAAAGCAGAAATGCTTTTTCTTAAAGTCCTTAAGTGCACATTCTTCTATTTATGATCATTTTCATCCTAAATCATGCCCTTACCGTCAAAGTGATTTAATTTCTCCTGATTATTTTCTGATGCTGGCCCGGGTATGAAACTTGCTGATGGTGCGTACGTTGCACACATCACTTGTGCGTCCAAATTAACAGATATTAATAACAGATTGGTTCCAACAACATGATCCACGCAGCTCCTCCTCATCCTGTGCCTTAACTGTGTTACAAAACCTGTAGTATTTTCCTTTCTCCGGCTTCAATGAAATCTAATGACGCACAATTAAAAGCGGAGTTTGCTAAAGTCCAACAGAGTGAGCAGCCTTCCTTCCGCTTACTTCAGAACATCACTTTGGCACAAACTCTAAAATCAAGTGAATTCTACCATGAAACTACATTTCATTTGAGTCCATTTTCCACAAAAGCCCCTATCCTTAATTTTTCTTTGTTTCACAGTTTCCACAAGTTCATACAATGTCATATGTCATTTACTGGGTCAACCTCAGCAGCCAGCAAATAAAGCACCCGTTGGCCTTACATTCAGTTTTAATTCTGTATTTTTTTTTCTAACGCCGTCCAGACTTGGCATTTTATGTCACACCTTCCCCCTGTTCTAAGAGGAAGATAAATACGGGAGCTGGAAGGAATGGAATAAACTCAAAACTTTATTTCCACCCCACTTATATTAGTTTTGACATATGTATATATATATATTTTTTTTTGCTACCAGTGCTGTGGTCGTTTCCATTTTCTACCCTGAAAATGTAGGGCGTCAAACCACTGAAGTCATGCTTGAATTTCTGAATCCATCCCAGATTATCCTCAATCTAACCTGCTCCTGCTGCAAAGCTTTCTCTTACCTGCAGAGAAAGCTCCATGAGGTAAAAGGCAAATAAAAAGCCTATTTTCAGTGGCTTTATTTGAACATTTATTATGGATGTCCCATCCCTGAAGGGGTTCAAGACTAGGCTGGATGGGGTTTGAGCAACCTGGTCTGGTGGGAAGTGTCCCTGACCAGGGCAGGGGGGTGGGACTGGATGGTCTTTAAGGTCCCTTCCAACTCTAACCATTCTATGATTCTATTAAATAATTAGTACGCACTAACAGAAAAGAGTGAGGTTATAGAACCTACTTAAACCGGCGTGTCTACAGAAAAGCCTGAGAGTTTCACATCGTGGTTGAAACTAAGAAAAAGCGTGTTCTGGCTTTTTTTTTTTTTTTCTCTAAAGGTGTTAAAACCAAGTTTAAGTTTAGACTTGATTTTGAGTCAAAAAGAAAGGCGGAAGGAGAAGTAGGAAGCTTTCTTCTCCCTGGATGATGCTCTGGAGGTACCTTAGGAGTCAAACCGCAAGGGACACTGAAGAAAGCTCAGACTTTGAATTCCCACTTTGCTGCAGAAGATTTTGAAAACGCAGCGCTCTGAGTTCACATACTCCCAAATTTCAACTGCTACAGAAGCCAGAAGCACGGACTACTACGTTATTTACATAGATACAGGAGAAACCGGTAAAATTTGCCCCCATCCACATATTCTGGATATTCATTAATTTCACACTGCCTTCTTTCATGCAACAAGGAGGAAGTGAAAGGGTTCTTTCAGGCTGCTGGGACACAGTGGAGCCTCTGCTCTGACCAAACTGCAGCATGACCCGACACTGAGACAATTAAGAATTGCCAGATAAACGTGGGATTACACAGGAATATCTCCAATTATAATTTCAGCAACAGACTGTTGTACAACTGTTATTTTTATAAGCGCTTATAAGCGTTAACCAGAAATAGTCTTACCTAAAGACAGTTAATTTTCTATAGCTTTTAAAAAAAATTGTTAACTCTAATTATAAGTTTCTAGGGTTTTTTTTTCCCCCAATAAAAATATATTTAGTGCACCTGACAGACTCAGTTCTACCGCAGTTGACGTGGTATCAGCACTTTAACTTTATCCCGTCGACTTAAACACCCCACAACATCTTTTTGGACATAAGCAATTAACAAAAAGCAGCACACCTCAACACAGGTGACGTGCAACAACATCTAAAAACTATTCTTTCAATGACATTCTCAAGGCTCCAATCACTTTATACAAGACTAAATGAAGAACACAACCCTTCACACCTCCAGCTATCCGCTTGTGCTATACAAATTGAAGTTCTTAGGGGGCTGAAGGTGATTATGTCGTATAACGAGCTCGCGAGGAGCTTTATTAATAAAGACACTTTTCAGATGTTTCCTGCGAAGCAGCAGAGCAAGCTAATTAACGTACAAGGAAGTTACCTTGAATTTTATCACCTATCTGGCCCCTTCCCCAGTTCAAAACGCACAGTGAGTTTGCAGGCAAGACGGTAGCGTGGCTCATTAAAACAATCATCTTGTTGGCAGACATTTCTGGGTTTGGTTGCTTTCAAAAAAATATTTTTGGCAAACTTCCGTTTTCTTTTTTTTTTTTTTTTTTTGAGTTTTTCTTTGCTGACTCTCCCCATCAAAGAGATTTTTTTGAGGAAAATTTCAACCACGGCAAGCTAGATGCTCTAACAGGGAAAACACACCATCTTCTCCAAGTTTAAAATGTTTTGCTTTTCAAAGCAGCTCTGGCTTCACAGCAGCGGCTAAAATGATATGAAACTGGAGAAAGAGGTGGTGTGATTTCATGGCTATTAAAACTACAATTTATTCTCTTAATTTAGTATTTACACCCTCTCCTAGAGGGTCAGACTAAAAAAAATCAGGCACGTCACCCATCCCAAGGTGGCTGCCACAGCTCCTGTTTTGTCAGGATCCCGTCTGACAGGCTGTTGTCTCACCTACAGCGTCACACACCAGCGAAGAGGAAGAAAAGTGCTAAACACTTTTGAAAAGGCAGTTAAAGCCACCTTAATTTGGCTACCTAACAGAGGTACAGCAAGGCAAAGTAGTTCTAGCAATCGCCCCACTCCATGGGTTAGGAATGAAGCCCAGGAAAGGAAGGAGATGGAAAATACATCCGAGCATTCCACGGTGTAAGAGTAAATAAGACCACATAAAGCCCACAATAAAATTAGTTGTTTGATCTTATGTTCAAGGGAATCTAATACTGGGCAGCTGCTGGCTAAAGCCTCCTAGAGGGCTGGCCTCAGAGGGAACAGGATGGATTTGTTCACCAAGGGCACCAAAACTCCTCTGCAACTGTTGGAGGTCCCTTTCCTCGAAGATTTGTCTGCAAATACTCAGGCACACACTTTGAAATGTTCAAAGATTTGGTAAAGAAGTCACTGCATGAATGCATAACTTAATACATTTTCATGCCTTCAAAGGGGTTCTGCATTCGCTATCTAATTTTGTTTGCAACAAATTTTTTTTTTTTTTTTTTTTTTTTTTACACACTAGTACATACAGTTCATAGCATCCCATTAAATCACCAACAGCAACTGACACCAATTTACCAACTGTAAAAGGTTCATTTCTAGATTGTTATTTAATCTTCTAGTTATGGAAATATTTTGGATTCACTTTTCAGAATCTCTTTCTGTTTCCTAAACAACCCGATGAGCTCTGCTGGGACCCAGGACTGATTCATTTCGCCCTCATAAAACGAAGTCAGAGTCACCACTATGACTTCGTAACAATCATTATTATCTTTCGGGGCAGGGATGAATTCACCCTACAAAGCAAATACATTTATTTTACGCACTGAGACCTTATTAGACAGCATGCTTCAACCAGCATCCCAGATGCTGCCTCAAATTTAAGTAGGGGAGATTGTTACCACGCATTTTCAGAGATCAAGGCAAGAATTGAGCTGTGGAAATACAAAATAACACCCATTAAACCTCTTTTTTTACATTCTCCTTTAAAAACAAAAAGCCCAATAAGCCTGTGTATAATATAAGCACAACTGAGCATCACTTAGGAAGTCCTGACTTGCTCGCTTTTAAAGATAAAGGTCTCCCTAAAAAAAAAAAATAAAAGGGGGAGGGCAAAAAAAAGCGCACGGAATTAAACTAATATTACTGTCACTGGAAACTCTCCGGTATTTATCTTCCAGTCAAACCACAAAACAAACTTCAAAGGGCTGTCTGTTTGCCCCATGGGTACACCTATACTGGAAAAGCTTTTGTAGTTAAACTTAACAGCCTCTTAAAACCCACTGAAAGCGGTGTCAACCACTTGGCTTTTTTTAATCTCGACTAGAAAAAAAAAAAAAGCAGACTACTTCTCCTTTGCTTTTTTCCCACGAAGAACAAATAAAATAAACCAGAATATTAACTTGCTGCTGCTATGAAAGGTAATTTCATACCGGAGTTTAAGGAACATTTTTCAACAGGTAAATGCTCTAAGGCGTTATAAACACTAAAGGGATTATACCGACCAAAAGAAGGGGTAAATAAATCAGAAGCTGAGATATCCACGTTCAAAATTCCCACTTTAGTCAGACTTTTGCAGGAATGAGTCTTTCGACAGGACAGCAGCACCCCCTACCTCACAGTACACCAAATAAATAATACTTTAAAAAAAAAAATCATGGTGCAAATTTACGACATTATTGGGCCTCAAATACTACTAGAAGAGTCACTTTAAAAATGCTCTCTGTGTAGGTGCAGTTTCTCAGATAACTTTGATTACAACAAGATAACAGTAGTTGCAACAAATTGGAACTATGTTTCATACAAGCAGGGCAGCTTGATTTAAAAGAAAAATCAGATGTCCAGCCTTAAATGTAACATCCTGTCCGTAGCCAAAGTGAAACAATGCTCTCAGATGATCACTCTGGAGGTATGGAGAGGACACCATAAAGGACTTTGTAGCAAAGGCAGAAAGAGGCCTTCTTTTTCTTGAGGATCAACAAAAATTACTTTTTAGCTCACCTTTGCTTTAAGTTAAGCATTTACTTTATAGCATGCACAAGATGGAGAATTCCCACCTTCTTTTAACTAGGAAAGATCATGTATATTCCCGGTGGAAAAATCTCAAATTGATTCAAAAAAACACGGTTTTGTCTCAGCACCATCATAATCTTGATTTTAATTGGTACCATTGTCACCGGGATCATCCATCCCTTGCTCTGGAGACAGAACACCCGTAGTCACTACGGGCACCACACAGCAGACCTGCAGCACGTCCAGCCTTCCAGGAGTTACCTGACGGGCGGATTAGAGCCTTAAACCAAGCATTTATTATTCTGAGAAGGCTGTGCTAGTTTTGCATTTGTCCTACATTCAGCATCAGGATTTTTAATGCGCTATTCCCCACATCAAATACGTTTATATTACTAAATGCAGCGATCCTGTCCTCCCTCAAACTCGGCTCCAGAACTTCTCCGTCACCATTAAGGAGGATTCTGCCAACCAAGCCAGGCCTCCGGTGTCATTTGGGCATCCTCAAATCGAGAGACACGCAAGGAAATTTATTTCTCCTGACTGTCTGCATAAAATTAAGCAATTGGAAGTTTAAGTGAATTCTTCTGAAGATGTCCAAATTAAAATGCCACGCACATTTTCATCATCATCGGCCTACAGTCGCCAAAAAAGGGTGGCATTGCTCTTTAAGAGATCGTGCCAAATCCTGACGATGCAGGCATTTAAGAAATATTCGCCTGTAAAAGGCACACAAACCAAAAACCCACTTTGTACCCAACTACAGACTTTAACAGTGTAGTGTTTATTAGCGTTCTTCTTTTTTTTTACTATTTTTTTTCTCCCCAACGGGGCTAGAGTGACATAACTCTTCTGAATGTATTTGGCCTGCTCTACTTACTGGATCAAAACAGATTTTCATTTGTTTTAAATATAGCAGTGCTGAAATCTGCCTCATAGCTATAACAGAATGAAAAGGAGAAAGAAAAAAAAAGAAAAAGAAAAAAAGAGAAAGATAAATTTCCTATGCCAGCCCTGCCTGCAGCCATAAAAACTTTTTTTTTTTTATTTGTTTCACTTTGGTTGTGCAGAAATAAGTCCTGTTACTGTACAGAAGTTATTTCTCTAGACATAAATGACTAGTTATTTTTTCCAAACCTGTAATCTGGAGTGAAATCAACAAACTCGAAGCTATGAGTTGCCTGGTAAGTTTTTAGTTTCAATTTTGCGGTCGTTTGGCAGAAGATCTGCATCACTGCTAACCATGCTGGAAGGCCTCCTAAAATTTGAAACATTTATTCCTACCACTTTCCCACATTAAAAAGAGAGAATTGTAGAGTCGGTGATGAGCAGATCACAGTCTTGCATCTTCAACAAAAATTGCGTTCAAGCATTTCTTTAACAGGGTTTTAGGCAAGAGCAGCGGCAAAGTCTGAAGGATGAAGGCTCAGACGGTTACAGAGAAGGGGCTAACCTCAAATTTGGATCTACTACAGGATTTGTGGAGTATTTCCACCACACCCCTCTTTTAATAGCTTTTTAAATGGTAATCGCAAAGGTCAGAAGACTCACGGATATACATGAAGAGGGGCAAAAAACCATCCCGCCAGAAACTACTGGAAGTTGGTTTACTTTATCTGAGGTTCCTAAAGCGTGACATGTTAAAATACCATCAAGCAGTTCTGAAAGAAGCAAGTTTCAAAATGCAAATAAGGTAGATTGCAACACGGACTAATCTTGCAAGAGTCGTTCTTAATTACTATTATTATTATTTAGACCACGGCAGCAAACGAAGCTTTGTCCAATCCCTTTTGGGTTTTTTCCTAGCCTTAAGAAATCATAAAAACATAAACCTCAGGTTTTTAGGCAGCTAACTAAGGCGCCTTAATGAACTTAATGAGGCTACATATCATTCTCTGCAAAGCAAAAAGGAAAACCTGGAAATACTAGGACTTACTGCATTTTCCCCACACTTTCTGGAATACATAAACCACTGACACCCCTACGTCCTGATGGGACAAACACGTGGCTAAAAGTGTTTATAAAAAAGGTCATTCTGAGCAAATAGCTGAAGTTACTTGGGCCTTCTACGTTAAACATATTCCAACACAGTCAGCAGTGACTGTCTGGCTTGAGAAAAGTCTGGCATTTAATTCTGGAAAGAATAATCCTACGCAGAAAGTTCAGTTTTAGCAATCGGCAGGAAACCAGGAGCCATCCAGAAAAGAGGATTCAAACCCGTAGGCTCAAGTGCCATCTTTCAGCCAGGCTTCACGAGGCAGCACCGCAGAAAGGAAAGGGCAGATGCAAAGAGCTAAGACAGCGATGCCAGATGCCACCCAATCATCTGCCGCAGTATTAGCATACGGTTGGGAGCGCAAGTCAGACAAAGGCGGCAAGACAAAAACCTGAACTCCTCTTAAAAGAAGAGTTTTCAATCGGTTTGATTCAAAAAAGCTCGGGAAAAATCAACATTCCTCCTCCGCATCTAGCGATGATGACACTTCATTTAGAGGCAGCACACCACGGGTTAAACGATCCCACATTCAACACGGGGCAGAAACCCACTTTTCCATGAGCTGGCAACCGAGAGGGAGCAAGCACGGCTTTTCCCTCCCTCCAGCCGGGCGGCGGAGAGACCACCGAGTCTGTTCCCTGCAACCGGAGGAGCTTGCGAGAGGCCTGCTCGGAAACAGCGATGTTAGGGGAGAGGTTTCAGGTGTGGTTCATCAGCTGCACACAGAGCTATAAATAGAGGAGCTGTGGGTAAGAGGTTAGCCGTTGCAGGAGACAGCTTCCTCCGCCGCGCAGCAGGCTGGACGCGCAGAAGCACGGCCCAAGGAGCAAGACTTCAGAACTGATGTGCTTTCTGCCTTGAGAAAAGCACTACCTTTTCAGTTTCCGAAAGGAAGCAGGAGGGCGAGACAAAATTAGGTTGCTGTTGCTTCTCTTGGTTTTACTATACCCTGGGCAGTAATAATGAGAACATTTAAGCAGCGGCAAGACTTCTCCAATTTTCACATGCGCTTAACTTTGCTAAAATTTCAACTCTTGTTACTAATGGTAAGCTTCCTAATTAATTCGGTGTGGGGGGTGTGTATGTCCCCCCACCGATGACCTAACTATTTTGGTAGGACATCTTATGGCAACTCTGACTTAGTTTAAATGCGGGGAGGGTGTTCTCTTGGGGCTGACCCTTCTCTACCAAAAAGCTAGGCTGGGGAGGGCTGTCATTAGCACTCCTCTCCCAAAGGAAAACCGGCATGAGTGGCTCCTTACTGGCCCTGCCAGCTCCCCTCTGGGAACCATGGAGCATCGCTACCAGCAGCTCTGAGCAAGCGAGGGGCATGGCCCAGGGCTCCAGCGGGGGGAACTCGGCCTCCAGCCCACCCTGGGGACCCTCACACCGCTGCCGGGGCTGGGCTACCTTTGGGGCCCATCAACCCCCTCCTCTCCCTGCACTGACCCCAGCCTCTGTCAGGCGGGAGGTGGTGGAAGCGGACCAGCTCCGATGCCCCATGATGGGGAGCCATGACCAGAGGGGATTGGCCCTCTGACAGGGAGCCATGGCGGGAGGGGACTGGCCTCATGCCCTGAAAGGGGAGAGACAT
>JAHREE010000168.1:90221-104240 GCA_033628505.1 Tringa tobata | reverse complement strand
GCCTCGATCACATCCAAAAAGTGCCTGGTAAGTGCGGTGCTACGATGGAGGTGGAGAACATATTGACAACTCTTAGGATCGTAAGAAAAAAATACTGAAGAACTTACTGAAATGATTTTAAAATCTAGTTCTCACAAGCAGGCAGCGTGTTTAGGTGCTTTTTTCTTTCACAAGCGGAGTTTTGTTTAGCAGAAGGAATGAAAGGACTTTGTTTTTCTTCATTTTTGGTTGTGACATACCTTCAAAACTACTAAAAATCTCAGTTTATTTTTATTGAAGCCCAAACATTTTGGTTGATAATAAGTTTTAAATACCAACTTTTGGAAACTTGCTGATTGGAAACCTTCTGAGAGTTCTTAAAACAGTTTTTGGAGGAGATAAAATACTTGGAGGAAGTATTTTTCCTATTTATTCTATCCTGATGCTGTGCTGTTGGCCAGGAAGCGTTGATGAATACAGACACAGGCAGAGCTTTGCTGTGTCCCAGGATGGCTTTTTTTAATGGCAGATTCTATAATTCAAATGGAAACTAACCAAAAGTGATGCTGAAAAGAGTAGTCATGAAAATAATTGTCACTACTACATGGGTGGGTGTTACTTATACGTGTGTATATACTGATTTTCTCTTTTCTATGTATTTTTAATACACGTTTTATTTAGGCATTGGCTATAAAACTGCCAAACGTCTCGAAACTCTGGGTGTTAGGAACGTGTGTGATCTCCAAGTGTTCCCATCTGCTGTGTTAGAGAAGGAACTGGGTGTTTCTATGGCTCAGCGTATCCAAAAACTCAGCTACGGAGAAGATGACTCCCCTGTGACTCCATCAGGCCCTCCTCAGGTACCAGAATTGTTCTGAAATTCTTTTAGAAGGCAAAAAAAAAATCGCTTTTAGTTTTATACAGCTTTGCTGGACTAAGTAAAATGTTGTATTTTTGTAGGTAGTTGAGTTAAACTTTAACTCAAATTAATGTGTAATTCTCCTGAAATTCAGTTGAGCTCCAGCTGTCAAAGATACCTCAGAGTTAATTCTACACACTTAATTGTGATACTTCGAAATTCTGAAAAGGAAAAGAAAGAAAGTATCAAATTGAAAGGATTAATGTGGGGGTTTTTTTTCAGTCCTTCAGTGATGAAGATTCCTTTAAAAAATGTTCATCGGAAGCAGAAGTTAAAGAGAAAATTGAAGAACTGCTCTGTAGCCTATTAGACAGGTGACTGTCTTCAGTAGCTCTTTTTGATGACTGAGATTGTGACCTGAAGGGACTCGGAGCGTGAGTTAGGTTTGTCTCCTGCTCTACATTTCATCTCTCGGTAAAATGCCAGGTTTTCTTTCTCTTCCCATAAGTGACTTTCTCTACTTTCAGACCCTCAGTGATCACCGTTTGTCTCCTGTCCCACAGCTGGGCTTTCTGTCCGTCTGAAAGAATGTTTTCATTTCTTCCTCCTCCCCTTGTCCTGGGAATGCAGGCAGTATCCAAACTGCAGCGTAGCAGGGGGATGTGTTTACTCGTGTCTTGACTCCTGTGACTTTCCCATCCTCCCTTTCTATCCTCTGACTCTCTTTATTGAAAACAAATGATTAAAAAAGAGTAATATTCCAGCAGCACTGGACTGTTTCCTGCTCTGCCATGCTTCAACTTCCCATTTTTTAAATGCTTTCTGCGTCAGTTCTGACAAGCCCTTGCATCCCCCATTAGTTCTTCAGTTTTATTTTTATTTTCTCTGAATATTTTCATACTCTTTGCATGCTTCTCCAAGCCTTGAAATAACCTACAGGTCTTAAAAGATTTTCTCTCTACAAATAGATATATCCCTTTTAGTTCTCTTGACATTATGGGCAGGGAGTTTCTTACCTGCGTCACAGACATTGCTCAGTGATCACAGAATTTAAATTAAGTTTGTCCTATCTCAATTAAAATATGTAGAATTGAGAATTACTATTTTTTTGTAGGGAAAATACACCCTCCAAATGCTTTTCGGAGGAGGAAAGAAACAATTACAGACATTGTTTCTTATCCAAAAGCCAGCTAACATTTTGCTGTTAAAGTGGGGATGTTTCCTTGGAAAGCAAAAAGAAGAGCTAAAAGCTGAGGATTTTACAGGGTTTAACGGCAAAGATGGGACAAGTTTTAATGTATTAAATATTGAAATGTGGCAGTATTGCAGACTGACCCACTTAATTTCCACATTCACTTCAGCTGAAGTCTGTATTCACGTGGCATTGAATTTCTAATTTATGGGTAACGAAGGGAACCAGTGAGGACCCAAAATTCCCAGTATAATCAGTGGAGTAAAGCCAGAAGTGGGGAGAGATCTATAAATGCTTAGACTTTGTAACAGTTTCCATAGACCCTCTGAAAAATACTCGTAGGAATAATTTTGTGCACGTTAATGCTCCCTAGAATATACAAAGACGGAAGACAGCCGCACACAATCAGGTTGACCATACGTCAGTTCTCCTCAACCGATAAATGGTTTCATCGGGAAAGCCGGCAGTGTCCTATTCCTCCTCATCTCATTCCCAAATTCGGAAAAGGTAAAACTTCAAATTTCTGAAAGTATCAACTTCCTGCTGTTAATTCCTCTGTAATGTTCCATTACTTAATTTCATTACAATATTCCCTACATTTAATGATTGGAAGCTTTTCCATTACTTGTAATGGATGTATCTTGCTGAGATAGGAAAAAAAAAACAAAACAAAACAACAAAATAGAACTTGACTGTAGGAATAATTTCTATGTTACTTCCATGTTTTAATCCAGCCTGGCTGGATTCCTGGCAGGAAATTTCTCCAGGAGATGGGAAAGGGTGACCGGGGGCTGCTTTCCCAGATTAATAATCTGCTTTTCTCCGGTAGGAATTTGAATTATGTTCTCAGTTTTATTATGTAATAAAATGTCTTCTTGATGTATCTCTGAAAATTCATAACATGAAGGTTCTCATCCTTCTCAGACTTCAGCTTTTCCAACCAGCGATTGCAATTCATTTGACACTTCATTCAGATCAGGGTGAGGAAATAAATCTAAATCGCTGCTTTATCAGCACAGAGAATCACTGCTGCCCGACTCAGATTCCTGAATTATTTCTCACAGCCCTAGAGAAGCTACTCAAAGTCCCTGTAGCTTCTCACTTCAAAATTGCTACTGGAATTCTATGTTGGAGGAGATTCAAATCACTCAGATTCACACAAACCCCAATAAACCACGTAAATACCAGTTTTGGGGTAATGTTCTATACCTCCATGGGACTGAAAAAGCCCTTTTTGCTAGAATTGAATAATTTTTAAAATCTATTCAGCTGGGCTTCCATTCTGGAATTCTTTTTTAACCTAAGTACACCCTATAAGGTAATCTTCACAGGTGTGAAATTAAGCATTTTTTCTGGAGGGGAAGAAAAGGTCTGTTATTCCATTCAGGATATAGCTGTCACAGCAGAATAAACATCTTAATGATTATACTGACCGATTATTTTGGAAGCCTTTAGCAGTACTTTGTACTTTGCTATTTAAATCCATCTTATTCAGTCAGTTGCTCTTGATAATATACATTGCTTTTTTCACCCACCTTTTTTTCTTTTAGAAAACAGCAACCTTATCTCCCCCTTGGTTGCTATATTAATGAAACTCTTTCGAAAGATGATAGATGTAGATCTACCATTTCACCTCACCCTTCTGAGCGTCTGCTTCTCCAACCTCAAAGATCTTCCCACCAGCAAGAAAGGATCCATTGGCTTCTATCTAAAGCAGATGTCACCAGGCTCTGGGAAACGTGTCCGGGTAAGCTGAAAGATAGAAAACTATCTGGAGATAAGAAAGTTCCAAGATACTTTTGTCTTTATTATATTTATTATTTTTATTCCAACTGCTTTGGAATTTTCAGGATTGTAAATTTTGTTCACCTGGTTAAAAAAAAAAAAATGCATTTGGAGTCTTCTGAGCAGGTGTTACTTGTTAGCTGTCTTTGATTAGACAGACTGCTTTAAAGAGGTTTAATGCTCTCCTGAATGGCACAGCTGGAAGGGTTATTATGCCCCTTAACTAAAGAGAACAGAATGCACCCCAAGAGAAGGTCAAACTTAGGTCATCTAAGAAATTACTGCTGAATTTTGGCTGTTCATTCCACTAAGATCTGCCCTTTATTTACCATTTGTGAAACAGGTCATTTTACTCGGATATTGTCATCCAAAGCATCTTTTAGCTTAAACTAAAATCTTCTTAAAGTTGCCTACAATTTACCCTGTTGCTTTAAGGTACTTTCACAGTGGTTATTTACCTTCTGTGCATTCTCAAGTCTCCTTGTTCAGATGAGGAATTAATCAAACGCTCAGTTCTGTATCGGCCACTTCTAATTCCTGCTCGGAATTGAATCAATCTGCTACCTTCCAGTTGCATATCCTGGACAACGTAAGAGCTGTCTGTGGAAACGCTGCTAAATATTCCCTCAAGATGCTTTCAGTACATAATACAAAACCTCAGTAACTTCACAATTAGGTTGTGTCATGAATTTGCTATTTCTGTCTTGACACGGCAATTTTGCGCGCTGATAAGATCTTCTGTTTCTCAGCTCCTGGGGAATACAATGGATAACGTGATGGATATCATGTATCCTAAAGCTCCAAAGTTTTAAAGCAATAAAATGTAACATCAAGGTATTTGCTACTTTAAAATAAGAAAAGGATTCCTACTTGTATGTACTTTTTAAGGCTTATGTTTGAAAATAAGATTTAAAAAAACCACTACCTATCAGAAGGAAAAAATACTACTGTCAGTTAAGGAATAATTAGATGAACTTGCTGTTAGTAAAATAAAGCTGTAAAATCATGAGATTACACAGAACATACTTACATTTTTCCATACATTTTTTGCTACAGGAAGTGGACGATGTCTCACAAGTTGAGGGAAGTGCTTCTTGTAACCAGAACCACAATGGAACTGGAACTATAAAAACTAGGAAACTTTCAGAGGAAAAGCAAAGCAATATAAAGCAAGCGGGAATTCCTGACTTCCCATTTCATTTGTCTCCTGCTGATATTGACCCGGAAGTCTTCAGGGAACTTCCAGAAGATATTAAAAAAGAAATTCTTTCTGCAAAACCAGAAGCAATGCCTACTGAGGACGTTTCGGGTCAGGCATTGGAATGTTTTGTGGAAGAGGCGGACGGCACTTCCCCAAATTCTAAGGGACTCCAAAGCGATACGCACTCTGCAGGGTGCAGCATCCCATTGGCTCATCCATCCGCAGCTGCTCTGGCACACGGCTCCACGGCCACGTGTTCTTCCCAGTGTCCCAGCAGTATGGAAAACCAACCTCCTGACTCCTGGAATTCCAGAGGGGGAGATCTGTCACCTCTGGAAGCTGGAGCCAGCCACACTGTTGTGTGTGTCCCCATCTTGGGCAAAGATAAGCAGGCTCTTGAAACAACTTCTGAGGATAAAGCTTGTAGCAGGAAAGCAGAAGTTGCGTTTCCTCCTAATATTGATACAAAGACTTTTTACGAACTACCTGCAGATGTGCAAGAAGAATTACTGGCTGAATGGAAGAATTGGGAACCTCCATCCAAGACTTCGACAGATAAACCCCCTGAAAAGCCTAAACCAACTAAAGGAAGAAGGAACACAGCTCCGTGTCCACCACAGTCTAACAATTTGCTCAGATATTTTAAGCCACAGTGAAGCATTTTTCGTAGTACTGACACTAAGAATCAGCACTTGAGAGCACTTTAGTTATGAAAAGTTTACTGTACATTGTAAAGATGTGAATACCAAAAGTGTATTTTGACAACTTTGGACATAAAACCTGCTAGTGACTTATTTGTCTTATTTTTTCTCTCTTACAAATTGATATTTACCTGAAATTTTTTGTTCTAAAAATATTATAGTACAGAAATATATTTTAATATTAATTATTAATACCTTAACACTCTGAGGAGAAGGAATTTTTACTTTAATTTTCCTTGAGTTATACTACACGTGTAATTAATTGTTTCTAACAGCTCAGGAAGGGGCTGAGCAGAGAAAATGAAATCAATTTTCACACTATTCTTTAATTTTCACCACTGCTTGTGATTCTTAATAGAAAATGCTATTTACAGGGCTGTCACTATTTCCTGCAGTTAACGCCTAACCAGAGGTACCAAAAATACTAAGGCCTAACAGGAAACATTATTTCCAAATGAATCATATCACCAGCTCATTCCTGGAAATTAGTCAGCACATAAAAATTGTTTAGGTTTGGTGCTCAGGATTCAGAAAAACAACAAACAACTCTGTGTACAAAGAGGAGCTTTTAATGATACGCTAGATACAAATTAATCAGGTTTTTCTTCAAATACTTGATTCCAACACAGTGAAAGAGTTGTTAATTACATTTGCACGCTTCTAGAGTTAATAAACATGTTTAAAATCTCTAGTACACAAGATGTTTGCTTCTTCCAGTCAAGAGTACAATAATTGAGGTAAGAATTTATCAAAGTTCTTTTAAAGCTATGGCAAAAATATTGGACTGCTGTGTTTTAACATTGCTGTAAGTTATATCACCGGATTCTCGTGTGTGCATATATATATATATATTTACTCTGCATATAAAGTGCAAAAATATTACAAAACATCACCTAATTACATTGAAAGCGACATCCTGTACTTCGATGGCGCTTCAGTGTAAATCCTCCCATCATTCCAAAGAGCAGAGAAAACCAGCATTTTAACAGTTAGGTTAAGCTCGATACATTTCCACATAAACCACAATTAAAATAAAACTTGGTCATCTACTTAAAAAAAAACTGAATCCAAGTCAAAGATGAGTGACTTAAGTGCTTATTATTTTCCACTTACGTTTAATTATGGTCTTTCAAGCCTTTCAGTCCGGCTCTGGTATCGGTGATTAAGTTGATGAGAGTAGCAGGTAACGCTGTCTCCACTAGGGAACCTGGAAGCATTCCTCCTAATTCCGGCTGAATAAACACAACCAGCTTGGAATGCTCCGGATTCCTGCGAGGAAAGAAGCAAAATCCTTCAATTAACACTTTTTGCTGTGAATCTTACTGAGATGTACAAATGTTTATAGTCTGTTGAAATTAATAATATTAACTGGAGGATGTACAAAAGTTTCCATAGTCTGAGTCACAAAACTCTGAAGTTTCCCCAAAATAAAACTAAATAAAATAAAAAGTTGGGTGGTTCACTAAATGTTAAGCTTTGTATAGAGAAGGCAACTGAGTAATCAAAGATGCTAATGAAGGGGGATTTAAATACATACTCAGGCAAAGGGGAGCAGATGTATCCACAGGGATTGTTATAGCCACGGACACAAGAGGGAGTTGGAGGGCAGCTGGAGTACTCCACGCTGACAGCTGTAAATCGTCACACAGCAACAACAAAATCAAAATTAATTACCAACAGCAATCACATGACATAAAAATACCTTTTAAAAAAACCAAGAAACCGCTCCAGCTGCTATGGGCTAGTACAAGATGTCACAATATGGGCACTGATGTGTTTAGTGATTTCCTTCTCTAAGTAAAACACCAAAAGTACATTCAATATTTGTGCAAGTAATTAAGTGCAAGTGAAAATACCTATCAATGCTTGGGCAGGCATTCCCAAAAGTATTCTCCTTGAGGTGTGACTACACACATACCTACCACACCTGAGGTGGGGCTCAGGTGGTAGGTATTGGACAAATAAGTCAGTTTGTCAGCAGATGTCATTAATTAGCAAACGCAATCACAGAGATGATGAGGAAATTACTGCACACATGCACAAGAGTTGTTGGGAGGGGTTTGTTTTTGTTAGAGTTTTTTTTCAATATGTTGCTATGCAAAAGTAATGGAGAACTAAGAGGTCAGTAAAGTTCCAAGATTAAAAAAAAAAATTTTGTTTTCTGCCACACACTAAGATCCACATAAAGGAAAAAGATGAGCACAAAAAAGAAACAGCGGCGAGATGTTTTCCTGGTGAGCCACAGAGTTGCAATATTCATCATTTTACATTTTCTATAAGTTTACAGAGCCCAACTCGGGGAGAATCAAATATAGGCCAAATCAGAATAGTCTATTAGGCACGTGGCATTAGGTCAAGAAGCCAGCTAAATACAGAAAAGTGTTAGAACAGAATCCCAGAATGATATGGGGTTGGAAGGGACCTCTGGAGATCATCTCCTCCAACCCTCTGCCAAAGCAGGGCCACCCAGAGCAGGTCCCACAGGAACATGGCCCAGGAGGGGTTTGAATGTCTCCAGAGATGGAGACTCCACCACGTCTCTGGGCAGCCTCTGCCAGGGCTCGGCCACCCTCGCGGGAAAGAAGTTCCTCCTCATGTTGAGATGGAACTTCCCATGTTCAAGTGTGCCCGTTCCCTCTTGTCCTGTCCCTGGGCACCACTGAAAAAAGCCTGGCCCCATCCTCCTGACACCCACCCTTCAAGTATTTATAGGCATTGATCAGATCCCCCCTCAGTCTTCTCTTCTCCAGACTCAAAAGTCCCAACTCCCTCAGCCTTTCCTCAGCAGAGAGATGCTCCAGGCCCCTCAGCATCTTTGTAGCCCTCTGCTGTCTCCTCTCCAGCAGTTCCCTGTCCTTCTTGAACTGGGGAGCCCACAACTGGACCCAGTGCTCCAGCTGGGGCCTCCCCAGGGCAAAGCAGAGGGGGAGGATGACCTCCCTCCACCTGCTGGTCCCACTCTTCCTGATGCCCCCCAGGTTGCCATTGGCCTTCTTGGCCACAAGGGCACATTCCTGGCTCGTGGGCATCCTGTTGTCCACCATTAAATAAGCACTGAATTTATATAATGAAATAATTAATTTTAGCTTCATCATACTACTACTACTGCATATTATTCAATTTTTCAAATAGAGGCATAATGGGAGAATAAGCAAAGAACATGGTATTTTCTTTGAAGATCAATTTTGATAGTTTCAGGATTAAAAAAAAGCAACTTTGGGGGATAAAGAGGAGGGGACTGTTAATGTATGTAAGATTGAGGTGCTCTCTAGTGTGATAGGGCTGCAGAACTTCACAGCTGTTCCCCTCAGGATCTCCAGGATGTAGCAAAAATATGGAAGCGTGCAGCGGTTTCGCGTAACTTACCGTTAGTTGTGAGGATATCGCCAGGGTAGGGCTTAACGTGCAGCAGGTCAACAAAATCTCGGGATGAAATCAGCCCCATGCCGTAACTGTGTGTTACGCTGTGGTATATACCTGTGTCCTACGAGTAAGTGAAAGTCATTTTTTGCAATTAGTATGTGGGAAGTTATTTTTATTTAATCAGCAAAGCAGCATTACGTGTTGAGTAATGAAAACGCGGCCAAAAGGGATTAATTCGTATTTGTTAGCAAAAGGCAACAGCTTCTGTATCTAGTTAGTGCTGAACTAAGAGGGCAGGGATTCACTGGGATTCTTCACAGCCTTAATTAGAAGCAGGAGTGTAATTTCTCCATAGAAAAACTCAATATTCCAGGTTTAGTGGAGCTAGAATGCCTATTTGCATTAAAATACACACGCTGGACTGCACATTGCCTTCTAGGACAAAGATGTATATTCCGTTAAACTCACTCAGTTCCAAAGAAAAAGCAGGATGTACCACTCCATCCCAGCATCTGACCAACTCCAGCTGATCCAGGGAGAGGAAAGTGAGAGGGAGAGGTTCAGGAAAGATAAAAAAATGAGAGGATTGGGATTTCTTCCCCTGGTTTAGGGAGTACTTTCACACATCTAAGTCATTAATACACATGTAATACGTTCCGAGACCTCTCTCCACCTCTCTCAAGTGAAATCAAAAGCAGCCAACGCAGAACTGATATTCTTCATAGGAATTCCAAGTTCTGGGTTTCCAGAGCATCTGAGACAAAGCCCCAGGCAGCTGGAATTCCAAACTTACAGTATTTCACAGCACTAGTGCAGCATTAATTCCATTTCCATGATTTCTTTAAATTTGTATGAATTATTCTCACTGAGAGGGGAGCTTTCCCTACACCTTGTTGTCCTTGTGTCTCATCCTCAGCCTGACCGAGACTTCTGTTGTGTTCCGTGGGCTGAATTCTTGGCATGCTTGAGGATATCTATTTCATAACATATTTAAATTTACCCTAAATATTTTACTCCTAAAGGGAGGGACATATTTCACACCCATTTCACCCAAGCAGGTTTAGAATTTTTTGCCAACCCAGATTTATTTCATATCGAGAGCTTTCCTTGTCCCAGCAGAAGTCTTTTTAATCACTGTAATTCATGCAAAGTTAAAATAAAATCTTTGTATTAAATTATCATATTACCTGGTCAATCCTTTCCAAGAGCTTATAAGATTGTAATGCTTTGTCCCATTTGTTTCGATATTCAGGAAGATACATAAAAGGAATAATTTTACTAGGGACTTCCTTAATTATCCCTTCTCCGCGGTATCTACATTGTGTTAAAAGAAAAAAAACAGATATTGAATTCAGATTTATGAACCAGAAAAAATAAATCCTACAAAAATAAGCATCTAGCAGTTGGGGATGCCAGGCTATAACGAGGTGAAGCACACAAACATGATTGCACTTGATGGATCGATTAAAATTCAACTAGTAATAAAAACTCTCATTCTGTAACTGATTAAGACCATTCCATTCTTGACACTGTACATTTTAAATGAATTATTTGTGAGCTATTAGATAGGAACCTGATAATTTAAATATGTGCAATTCATCTATTCATTTTTTTTTTCTATATAGATATTTTCAATCTGTTTTGACACCGACTGCAAAAATCTCGCTGTTTATGAACTAGCACATTCTGGTATTTCTCCAACTTTGGTTCATAATCTTCCGAGGAGTTCAAAGGAAAGTTCACGGAGGGGAGAGTGGCCTCTGACAAGGAAATGGGAAACTCCTAGAAGCACTGGGAACTGCTCGTTGGTAATTCTCACACCTAGTTCCTGGAGAAACTGCAAATCATTACGGTAGGAGCTTCCAGACAGCAATTAAATACAAAGGTGAAGGATGCTGCAGGATGACAGATGAGCTCAAAGGAGACTATGCTTGCAAACGGGCAAGAAATCAGATTTACAGACCCTGATGATGCACGAACGTTAAGTCAGAAAGGGCAAAATAGCCAAGTTCAAATCTGTAAACTGTTTTCTTCCTCTACAGCAACTCTTTGTCACCACGTACTGCCCTGGTGGAGCCAGTGCTGTGGGCGTCTGGGATTACCCCAGAAACCTGCTTCTCCACTAACTACAGCAGGATCGATAGTGACAGGAAACACTTTAATGCCTACTCAAAAACAGCAAACGTAAGCTGCGGCAGGACCAGTTAAAACCAGTATATTGATATTTGGATACACCCTTTATTTCCATAACCGCCATGAACTTGTGTTTATCAAACTCCTAAGCGGCTCTCGCCTGCATCCTGTAATATCTTCTCTCCTAAACTCAGTGTGAGTTGTTAATCAGGGGGACTTCTTCTAGGCACAGTTGCTAGAATAAAAGAAAGGGCACACCCGTGAAAAATCTCAATTTCCAGTTTTTCCAGTGGATTATTACTGGAAAAAAGAGGAAGTAAGCCTGGAAAAGACCACCTGATCACCAAATCTAGTCTTAGACAAACTGAAAATACATACCTCATTGTCTTTCTTGAGCTTAGGTGACACAATTCCAAACAAAATCCAATTCAGCCTTGAACAATCACCTTAATGCTTCCCTGAATTCTGCCGGAAATATTTCACCTGACCGAAGTAAGGATTCTCTATTGCTTTTCACTACCAGAGCCCATACTGATTTCTTTTAGCAAGTAAAGCAAACTTAATTATAAAAGAAAGTGGCATTTGTGATATGCGGTTAATAAATTTTCAATATCAAAGTGAAAATGCAAACAGCTAGACTTTTGCTCCCAGAAACAGCTAGTATTGCTTCAGAAAAAACATGCTACAGACCAGTACTGCTTGTTAATGTGACAGATTTGTACAAAATGAAAAAGAATGAAAGATTCTAGCTCCCTGTACTGAACAGCAGAAAAGGACAATGACGCTTCTCCTAACTGCAGAGGACTTGCTCTATACAGATCTGAGTAAAACCAAAAATGGCTTTGTGTCTGATTGAGACTAAAGCACATCTTTTTTTCCTCCACAGAAATAACTCAGGCACATTCTTACGAATTCTAAGCAACCAGACTCTCACTCCCTCACATCCACCTGCACTTAAATAAGACCCGAAACACAATAATAATGCCACATACTAACTGTGCAAATTCTAACTGAGATAACAGTGCTTTTAACATATTCTAATGAAATATTACAGCTATTCTCCATTAGAATACTGTAAAGTAATTATTCTGTAATACTAGCAATATAGCACTGTCCTCTGTAATTAATACCTTCTTTGCTCAAAGCTTCAGAAATAACTAGAAAGCCAAGCAAGACTTCTGGATTTAGAATATCACTGGTGACAAACATCTCGTCATACTGAGAACAAAAAAGAATCAGGTGCTAATTTTCTCCACTGCCCATCTGTCTAGATTGGTACTCAATATAATTTAATACCCATTAGGTATTTAAAAAAAAAAAAAAAAGAGAGAGAGAAGTAAGGACATGTTGCCAGTGTTCTCTTTTTCTCTGCTTTTGCACAATTTGCTTCAGTGAGATATCTTTCTTTTCTTCCCCTTGGTTTAACGAGCTGAATCAAGTTGGCAAAGTACCAGCTGAGTGCCACAGCTACCATAAACAAGCAGCAGGATTGCAGAGCCAGGAGTCCAGTAGGACAATAAAAAGTAGAACAAACTCTATCAGTGACAGCAAGCTCCAAGATCAGCTTAGTCCACCTCGCCTAACTCCACCCATTGGGCCAAATCTAGCTGCTTAGCACAGAACTCATCACGCAAGAGGAGGAAGGACGGACGAAATTGCTGCTCCAGACATTATATGACCTTCTTATTCCCAGTACAGTTAATTCAGTTTCGGGTGCCAGGGAAAAAAAAAGGTACAAAGGACAGATGAGGTAGAGTGAGAGCGTAAGCACATCTGCATGTGTATCACGTCATTTCACAAGTACGAAAGGGTGAAAAGCAAAGCCCAGCTGGTGAGATGTAATGGCTCAAACAGAATGCTCCACCAGGAAGAGTCATTGACTTCAGGCCAAACCCGTGACTTCTTATCTACTTATTCCATATTAATAAGCATTACACAGTATTTACTTTTCAGGGCACATCTGAAAATTGCTTAGGAACCCATCTCTTGTATTCCAGCCCTATTGCTGACCCAGCATAACTACAGTGCAAAATCTTCTCCATAATTAACTAAACAACACTTTCATGAAGGACAGAACATGGTTTATTTTTCCATTTCAATCATGGGTGTCACTGTTCAAAAAAGGTGTTGTTACTCATGACAACGACAAATGAAATGTAAATACTTACATATTTCCTGCATACTCTTTTGAAGGCTTTGAAGAAACCGTAACATTTTTCTCAAAAGTAGAAAAAGGAAAAATAAAAACTTAGCAGTTGATAAACAGCTGTCAACTAATTTTAAAAGGAAAGCAGTTTAAAACACTTTTTGCAACAAAATGCATTTAATGAAAATAACGTCATAAACAATATTAACTAATATTTTCTTACTGAAACTTTTATCACTCTCCATCCTGAAGTATCTTGACTGTATGATAAAATTTTTTCTGAAACTTCATCCGCAATTTTCTTATAGTCCATTTATCTGCAAAGATTTAAAAGCAATTTGCTGGGATATGATAAAAGCACCCCTTCAAGAGCAAAAACCACAGGGCTCGTTCCTGTATTCTTTCCATAGCCTTTAGTATATATTAACTGAGAATTTCTATCAAATGAACTTTTTATTCATCATACTCAATTTCAGAAAAAGACAGTCTTTATTTAAACAAAATTCTCTAATTGACTTCTAGTCTGGGCTACTGAGAAGTAGCCATTGGTCTGAATCTTGAGAATGAATTACAGCATCTAGTAAGAAACACTGTTTACCCCATATTAAATCCATCATTACCTCACATTAAAACTTCCCCCCTTTTATACAGCTTATCCCC
>JAHREE010000168.1:63383-85361 GCA_033628505.1 Tringa tobata | reverse complement strand
AAAACTGCTGAGTTGAATCTTATATAGCATGTAAGTTCCTATAGAATCACAAAATGGGTCTCGAGGCCCATTATCTGGCTACTTGCCTTTCAAGCTATTGCTTTTAGCCATCTTTTTCTCTAGTAAATGTGCTTAATTTGCAATAATAGGGGATGTCATCCCTAACATTACTATGTGGAGGAAGTGTCACTACTAGGACTGAAATACTGGAAGATGTATTTGCAAAACATACAATTCTGAATGTGCAACTAAAAATGGACTCTAGGATGATGATTTCTTTTTTTCTCTTAAAGAAAAATAAATAATCACACTGCAAACGTTTTGTGCTATGAAAGGAGGGGTAGCTTTTGACTGGGAAGGTGTCTGATTAGAAATTGAACCGCTCCTGTAAGAACACCCTGGTAAATAAATAACATTGTTCAGCTTTAAATTATTACTTCATGTTGGATCTTAAAAATATATCCTTTTGTTATGCTTGAAGTATAGCAATTCATATAGAATATCTTTGTTTTTTCAGCATTGGATGATTTTAATCAGCTGGTAGGATTGGATTCTCTTGCTTCACCCTGTAGAAGGCAGCCCGAGTGTGACCCAGACTCGGTCAGTCTGGCGACGGATGACCTGTTAGCCTTCCCAGCAGATGGATCCTTTATCCAGCCTAGTCCTTTTAAATCCAGGCATCAAAGTAGTGAGTGGGAGAGACAGACACTTCAAGCATCTTTCTGCCCTTGCCAAAGCTCCTCTCTCGAGACCCAAAGTGGTCTCGGTCCCCAGGAGAACAGGAAAGCTGTCGCTCACCAGAATCCGCACAACGACTTTAGCACAAAGAAACGCAGTGTGTATACACCACACAGACACAGTCCTGCCTCCTCTAAGGGAAGCTGGAGACCCTTGTCTTTTGAGGAGAACTCTAACACTTTGCCTGTTAAGAATTATCCAAGGTGGCTCACCAGTCAGAAGTCTGATTTAAGTGTCTCAGGGATAAGTAGTATTCCAAATTATCACTACCCGGTCTGGCTTAAGAGCCTTTTTTCTGATCCAACTAAAGAAAGCGATCATCAGCTTTTTAACACACAAGGCCAAGCTTCCTCTTCTCAAACCTTTGAGATCCTGAAAAAAAGACACTCTGTAGATAAAGACAGTTTGAACTTTTTCGAACAAAACAGTTGCCTGGACCTGAGAGGAGATAATCAAGTAGAAGAAAGTTGCAACTGTGGTAGTGATGCATCCTTCCCATTTGGCTACTCATTTTCGAGACATCCTAAAAACCCCTTCAGAGGTAACTATGTTTCATATAATTTGTTCTTTAATTTTGAGAGTATGTGCATAAAGACCTACTTTTTTTTTTAAACCAACACTCTAGTTCTGTTAGTCTGGCTGCACTGTACAGTAGATTTATTCACTCCCATCTTTGACAAATAAGTCAAAGTTCTTATTAATACTTGACCAAGTTAAATAGCTTTTATACTGTAAGGTTTCATAGATAAATCAATATTTAAGCATTTATTTTATAGCAAAGTATTTATTACAGTGACATATTTAGTACCTTTCTACAAGATAATGACATTAATTCTGTAAATATTTGAATAGAATTTCAAGCATGAAATTAAATTACATGAAGTGAACCTTGCGAGGGGAAAGATACCTAAACATAGTGCAAATGAACCCATGAAATTGTTTAAAAAATACCGTTTATTGTTATAGTCTTTTTCTCTACACAGCAGGAGATATTTGTAACTCATATATTTAGGTGATCCAGTGCCTTCAGTTTATGTAAAGCCTTTCCTATGGAATCTCCTTTGCAGCAGGAACAGGGAGGTCCTCCCATCGTTAAGCACCACCTTTGTATTCTGAAATATGAGCAAGATTTGAGAGATTAACATTTCAAAGTGTTAATTACCTTTATTGATTTTATTGAAATTCCTTATTAATTTTATAAAAGAAATAATGCTTTGCATAACGAAGAATATACTGATTTCGCCCTTTTTCCAAGAGGTTATATATAAAAAAACTAAGTTAAAATGTTATTTGTGTTGTAGATTCAAAGCAATAAAATGCCGGATACATAAATGTCTGCAAATACCTTTCTACTGTATATGAATTAGGGACTTTACAGAGTTATATCTTTTTTTTTTCACACAGAAAATTTTACCAATCATGAGCAGACTAGGTTTAAAGAAATATACGAGACTATATCTTGTTGCTTTGAGTGCTTGTCTCAAACTATTTTTAAATGAGCCCTGTATGTGATTTGCATGTCTGTGTTGCATGATTTCTCTCCCAGGTGTCTGTAAAAACAGCATTAAAAAAAAGTACTAAATAATAAGAAAACTAGCCTAAGAACTTACAGTATTAAAAAGTAATAATTAACATCATATTGTGAATTAATAATAATATTTTCTATAGCACATTGGAAGCACATTAAAAACATTAAATAGTCTTGAATGCTGCATATGATACTTGTTTTACATAAGTTAGGAAAAGAAATGCTTGATTATTTTAAATACTTTCCTGGCTAAAACCTGATGGTGCTGATGATTTTCATGCCATTACAAAATAACCAAAGGAGTTGCATTGGGGCTGTACTTTCTGTAAGATATTTTCAGTGCTAATTCATCTGTAGTAATTTTCTTTATTACATAAAATTAAAAGTGATGTGGAAATAATGCATTTGAGGAGGCTCATATACATTGTGTCCTTGTTTTTTAGAAGACCCGCTCGAGCTGCTTACTTTGAAGGCTGGCAGAGGCCTGGAGAGTTCGACGGAAGATTTGTCACATACTCTGGAAAACGATGGCAGTCCTTCCACAACAGATATTCTAGCAGCAGAGAGGTCATGGGAAAATGCTCCAGGTGCTTTGTAAGTGACCATGAATTTACAACTAATTTGTTCCTGAAAATGCATGATGTATTTAATTGCTTTTATATAGAGTGCAAGTAATAGTGATGTACCACGTGCATAAAGAAAGGATTTAGCATCCCGTTTCTAGTGCTAAATGGTTGCTATTTCCCTTTTTCATTGACTTGCAAAGAATGCTGTCAATATTTCTTATTGTTGACATTTAATAATATCTTTCTATATCGAAGAAATATTTATTTAAAGAAAAAAAATTAGTGGAACATAAATTGACATATTTATTAGTTTATGATTAATAGTTTCTGAGAAACAAGGTAATACTGGAAAGTTCTTTTTTTTTTTTCTTTTTATAAAGTGCTGTGGCCTTGGGAAGTTCTTGGACAGTCCTGGGAGTGAAAATATCAGTTGTCCAGAAACTGACAGGTTATTTCACAGGATGAAAGAATGTTAAGAATCTATACTAGAATTTCCTACAGTTTTTAAGAAGCAGATGGGTGTATATGTCTCTGGGTGTTGTCTGTCAGCTTCCCTTGACCCCAGAAGATTTTGAACTGTTGCTTAATTTTAGCAATGTTTATCAGCTGAGTGGAAGTCTCAAACTGCAGGATTCCTGCACGTGATAATAGAAGCAGTACTATTCTTCCTCCTGTTGAGAAAGAGGCTAATAATCCAATCTCCTGCTAGCCACCAGAATGTTGACATAGGAGAATTACTGGAAATCAGCTTTCATTAATATCTGTTTCTACAAGACTATTAACATTAATTTAAGATACCCTAGAGACTGTAGAAGAATTAGAGGTCAGTAAGCGGAAGGCAAATCTATTTATTTAGATGTTGACTACTAATGGAGGAATACGAGATACAAGAAAAACTTCCATGTGTAATAAATCACAGCTAAGAAGTCCTTTCCTTGCCTTTTTTGTTTAGTTGAATTTTATGGCTACCCAGGTTTTGATGATACTGGCAAAACTGGAAACAATAGTTGTGTGTGTCTCATGTACACCAAAGTGCTGACAGGACTGCTCAGTGTCCCCTTGGTGTTACAGGGATGCAAGATATCTGGTTTCATCATAATAACTATATCCTAAAACAATTCTTTTAGTTTATAACCTCTTCTTATTCTCAATTGCATGTTTAATGTTGGTTTAGCAAAGCACCAGTGCCTGTGGGCTGTGAGGACATGGAGAATGCTCTACTGTTCCCCAAGGCAGACATCATCCATAAGTTCTTGGAAGACTGCTTAAATGACAAAAATAAGGTGAGTAAAATTGAGTATTTATTTCTGAGTGCCCAAAACATGTAAGGCCAGTAAATACTAGAAGGGGGAATACCTTGGTATTGGTTTTCCTTCTATAATATATCAAGTAGAAAGTCTAGGTGCGGTAGCTCAGTCATATTTGAGCATGATGAATTCATACAATTATTAAATCCTATAATCTAACCCTTGGTCACAGCTATGATTAAGAAAGCATCCAACTATAAAATGCTCTGCGTAGTAATAGTTTGTCTTTTACACTCCATATTTTGTTTATATAATAATTTTCCTGCCTCAAGGAAAGGAAGAATGTATTTTTTTATTATTGATGTATTAAATAGTACTATTTCCTGGCTTGGCTGATGTACTGTTGGGTATGAGTCAAGTTCAAGAGGTGACTTAAATATGTTTCTTTTTATTTATGCTGTTCCACTGGAATTGGATTGTGGATTAAATTTACTCTTGATTATTCATTATTTTATTCCCACTCTTACATATTAATTGCTTTCTTGGCAGTCTTAATATTGTTCACTCTTGATTATATGAACACTTTATCCTTTTCTGAGCTCGGGAGATGAGCACAGAGCCCATAGTGTTGGTTGATGTACTGGTGTCTTTCCTTTCTGCCCCGTTGTCCTTGAATCTTAACTGCTCTAAAATTCTGTTTTCCCATCCTTTAGTAAACAGAGCATTATCCTTTAAGTTTTTTTCCACTGTGGCACATACTTCTGCTTCCCTAAGGAGTTAATTGACACGAAACCTAATGATGTGCAGGAGTAATTGAAATTATTCTGTCTGATGAATGTTGCTTCACTGTATTTCATCCTTCCTGCTCCCTGCTCTCTTGCTTCTGTTAGATCATCAGACGCTTCTAGACATAAGTATTTCTAGATTATCCACAAATTTTTGTCACCTTGAGTTAATTTGCCTTTTTGATTATAGAACGAGGAGATAGCACATAGATGATAATTATATGAATAAATCTGTGTTTATCATTAAGGAAGCTTACTTGCTCTGTCAGCTAGGAAATGTTGAAATGTGTTCCAGCACTGCTGTCGTAGCATTACAAGAACTGACAGTCTAAATATTCTTGAATTATTTTACACAAGGCTTCACATCTTCCTAATAATGTAAGTATTGACAGGGATTTCACAGACCATACCGTGGCATAAATTCAGATGAACCATATTGGTACAATTTATAAAATAAAGACTAGGTAGAGGGAAATGCTCAGAGAAATTAGCCTTTAACTTGTTTCAGGGAAACTTCAAAAATGGATTGTTCTGTTTTATACACATTATCAACAGATTAATTCATTTTGGTTTAGGAAAATGCCTCCTGTGGAGGTCACCATCACAGACCCCTCGAAGCTTTGAAGCAGATGTTGTTTCAACTTCAAGCAATTCAGGGAAGTTCAAGCCAGAATGGAACTGCTGAGCTAAAGGGCAAGGTGGAAAAAGTGAGCAGTCTGTTTCCTTATGTTATTATCTTGCTGATATCAATATGTTGCATTCATTGCTGATAAAACTTGATAGTCCTTTTGATAGGCTTGTTTTCCAGTCACCTTAGAGCACTGCCAGCAGATTTAATCCAGTTTGCAAGACGAGCTGTGCCCTACGGCCCCTGTGTCTTGCTGCTGTTGCAAACTGGAGGCTCTGTGCCACCTCACGCTGCCATCTCTCCTCTTGGCAGGGACGCTGTGTGACAGAGAGGTCGGTGACTTGGCAGTGGCCTCTGCGGTGCTGCAAAAAGCAGTATTTGTAACCAGGAGATGGCGACATTTCAGGCAATCCTGTCTGAGGAGAGCAGACTGTGCCGAGTTCTGAAAAACCTGAGTTTTGGAAAAATAGCTGAGTTCTGGAAAAGTTGTTTTCTGAGAATAGCCCTGTTAATTCTAGGCTTTCGGGGACACTTACTATATTTTTAAAAAGCCAGACATTCTCAAATGCTTTATCCTTATGTCCTTTGGCATCAGTGAGTTGCTGTTTTGTGGCACTTCTGTTTCAAAGTGACTTCATAGATTTTTATTATTACTTTTTGCCTTTTTCCTAATGTTGCTTGCATACAGTCCTTAAACCCTATGTTCCATACTCAGTAGTGAATGAAATGGTCCGTGCATATGTGGATCAGGTAGGCTCTGGGAATGGGCTGACAGGAACCTCAGGAAATTCAACAGGGGCAAATGCAAGGGAAGGAATTTGGGAAGGAAGAACCCGTTGTAGCTATAAAGGCTGGGGATGGGTGGGTAGGGCCACAGCACTTGATAGAGCTGGGAGAACTGAACTTGTCAAGGCTGGAGAAGAGGAAGCTTTTTGGGGACCAATAGAAGTCTTCCTGTACCCGTGAGGAGGGTATGGTGGAAGGATGAGAAACAGGCAACACTGGACACTGGGAGAAACTTTTCAACCCTGAAGACAAGCCAAGCACTGGAACAAGTTGTTCAGGACAGGTTGTGCCTTCTTCATCCTCAGAGGTTTTTGAGATTTGACTAGATAAAGCCCTGAGCAACCTGCTGTAACCTCAAAGCTCCCTCTGCATTGAAGAGGAGCCCACCTCCTGAGGTCCTCCTCCCAATGATGCAATAAAGTTGTTGGAAATACTTTCCAGTACAATGTGCTAAAAAAAGTCTGTGTTTTCTGTCATATTCAGCTAGTTTTCCTTCCCAAAGTTAACAATGGTTTTGTTTGTTTTTTTGAAGCTTACTGAAAAAGCAGAGGCTGAATTAAACCTGTGTGACAGTGAGAGAAACCCTCTTACTAATTCTATTCAGAAGTAAGTGACCGTTGGTTTTCTGAGTTTTCACTTTCCAGAAAAAGAATGATAAATTAGCTGAGACTTCTCATATGATCTGAAAATGTTAAGAATAAGCCAGGAGTGAATAATTAAAACCATGACAGTTCACAGAGCAGAGAAATATCTAGTGGTTACTGGTACACATAGAGGGGCTTTAAAATAATTGGACTTGGAGAAGTTTGTAATATGGGACAAAATATTCTCTTGCTTTTTTTTCACTACAGTGGAGAAAATAATTGCTAGAAAACATATTTTCTTAAGGAAATTAACTGACACCTACTGAACTAAAGATAGTAAGTCTGAGAAGACAAAGAAATAACAAGTTTGAGAAGGCAGAACAGAAAACGTGACTTCATTATGTAGAACATTTGTTTCACAAAAGTCAGCATTGCAGTATAGTTTTATACTGCAATTTAAAATTAAAATATATTTTAATCTAAAAAATACAGTATCTTTCAGTATTGGTGCTATTTTATGCATAATGCTTTGCAGTGCTTAAGAACCCGTGTTGAATACTCATTCTGTAATAATTTCACAGAAACAGTGTTTGTGTAAGCACCTGTATTTGAGAAGATCTATTTAAAATTTCAGTTCAAGTGGTTTATCTTTTAAAAAAAACCTTAGTGTATTTTCTGATCTGTGCTTTATATAATACCATCCAGACTGTTAAGCTGTTTGTAAGAAGTCAATATAAATAGTATTTAATTTTTTAAATAGTTATATATACACTATTAAAGTCAACTTTTTTTCCTAATCTAGGGCTTTACATCATTTGTCGTGTCTCAAAAGACTTGTTGAAGATAACAGCAACCAAGAAGAGCAGACCCATGATCATGAAGAAGATAACCAAGAAAAAAAGATTAATCTGGGAAGCTGATATCTAAGAATATTTTAATGTTGTGTAACTTAAGTAATTTGTCAGCCTGAGCACTGCTCAGATTTTCTTTTTGAAAGCTGAACTAGTGCATGTTCTTGAAGATGTTGTATTTGGTGTTTCTGTACATAATTGTTCTTTTCATTAATTATTTCAAGACTTAATTGAGTGTTAGTGCTTCCAGGAGAATCTAACTATGTGACAAGAGATACTGCTTTTTAAAGAATATTTAATTAAAATAATGTGAACATTATTATGGAAGAATCTCTGTGTGTTTATAAAAATTTACAAAAAACTGTGAACTATTTGGCCAATTCTAGTCATTGCTTCATTACATGGTCTGTTAGAAACAGGGGGAGCTCAATACCTTGTGTGATGTTCAGCAGTAACTGGTCCCACAGCTGGTTCTCACTGTTACTGGGAAGTCCTAATCTCCCTTTTTCCTTGCCTTGCTTCTTAGTTTTAGAGCATATAAAATCCTTCAGTGGGCTTCAATAGCCAAAGAAGTAATAGAATATTTTATTTTTTTCAGCACAATTGAGTAGAATTAGCTTGTGAAAGCCACTGGGAATCACACAAGGGAGAGAGGAGCAGGACTTACCCCCTTTACCAACAGCAAATTGAGGGGCAAAGAGAAAAGCTGTAAGTAGAAATTTGAGTTGTGAGTTGAAATACATTGACAGAACATTTTTGGAAGACGCCTTTTGTAGCTCTTCTCAGGCTTGTATAATGCAGCCTGGCATTTTATGCTGCCAGTAAACAAAATACATAGGGCAACGTGCCATTCCAGTGAACTGTTTCCTTTTAATCTGGATATTTATAGATACATCTGAGAAAGCAGGTACCTGAGCACATACTGATTATGAGAAGTACAACAGAAACCAAAAGAAGTAGAAGGAAGATGAGCTGTGTATTTCTCTCATCTTCCTGTTAAGAATTAGTAAGTAGAGAGATAAGAAATTACTTCATTGCCTGACCGTCATGAGAACATAGGTCATAAATAAGATGTCATAATGTATTTCAGACAGATTTTATTGGTCTTAGAATCATAGAATTAGCTGGGTTGGATGGGACCTTTAAGGTAACTGAGTCCAACCGTCAACCCAACGCTGACAAAAAAACATCACTAGACCATGTCCCTCAGCACATTTGTTTTTTTTAATTCCTCCAGGGGTGGTGATTCAACCCTTTCCCTGGGCAGCCTGTAGCCATCTTTAATAACCCTTACGGCGAAGAAACTTTTCCTAATGTCCATCCTAAACCCCAAATGCTGAGAGCTAGATCTGAAATCAGAGTCTAGAAAATGAAATTGCCCTTCCAGAAGTTTGTAGAAGCTTTTATAAAGCATATCTGTTTGCCAGAGATCATTTTATCAAAGGTATTCAGATGTGCAAGGGAAGATGAGGGTTTTCCTGATACCACACGTGTCTGAGTGTGGATGCCAATGAATTTGCTCTGGTTTTGCACAACAAATGTAAAGCCTCCCCCTTGCTCCCTTTGAACTTCTCTTGATGTTCAGGTGGAGCTTGTTTGCTATTTAGAAAGTCTTTTTCATTATTCCCCCTTTGAGGAATGTTCATATTTGTCAGATTCCTCATTCTTTGGAGTTGGTTTTTTTTATTAGCCTCCAGATATTTCTCCTCTATCAGTTTAATGTGCTTTGATGGAGAATTTCAGGACAAGTTTTTGGGGGTTTATGGCCGACAGACCTAGGTAACAGCTAAAAGTCTTGTTGACATTATTGAATATTTGTATATTGGCTGGGACTGACAGGCTTTGATGATAGATAAGGTCTGCTATGTGAGGTACAGTACTGCACAAGACAAAAGAACCTTAAGGATAGGAAACTAAGCAATAAATGAGTTACACTTTGTAATCTGTAAGTAATAGCAATTCAAATATTAATAGAATTAAAAAAAAAAAAAACAAAACACCATTAGCCCGTAAGTGGAGACAACTGGTTTTGCATAAAGATTTTTTTTTTAAATGCTATCAAGATTTTTCTGGCCATTAAAGAGGGATTTGATCCCTTATGTATCAATAGAAAAACAGTAACTTTTTGGTTGAACGTGCTGGTTGGTTTTTGCAATTCTAGCTGGAATTTAGTTTGCCTAGAAGTGAGAATAAAGAAGTTGCCACTCAGGGAAAATAACAGAATATGTAAATCAAGTACTAAACAAAAGTAATTGCCAAATCCAAGGTGTCAGTGATATTCTTGTCCTTGAGGCTAGATCAGAGGAAAAGAATTTTATGGAACTACGGTCTTCCAAAGTGACAGTAGGAAAAGCGAAAATGCAGGCAGAAAGCCAGACTGGGATTTTGAGGAAATACTGAAATAAAATAGCAGGATCGGGTAGAAGGGAAGTCACTATTTCTCAGCAGGGTACAAGAATTGTTTGCTAAGGATGTACCCAAGTATTTGTGATCCTCTGTATTTGCATATACAGGAAATCTTTTACCAGTAGGGCACTTCCTGAATTAGCGTGTATATATATCAGTAAAACGGGGCTGAGGGAAGTAGAGGCGTTGATGCAGACAAGCATCCTGCTCTTAAATCTTGGGAAGATCCTATCTGTGGTAAGAATGTGGCTTTGCGTGGTGGGAGGAAAATAGATGGGATTTCTCTCTGGGGTTTTTTTGCCCTTTAAAGGCTTAATGAGAAAGACCATGGTGATACTGATTTTGAAATGGAATGAGTGTATGCTGCAGTTATCTTGTCTTCTCTAACAATCCCTCTGCATTAGCAAATCTCTCTGCATCGCTGTATCCTATTCACACTGACTAAAAAAGGTGCTGATATAGGAAAACTTAATTTCAGGCTCCAGATATCATGAAGACTAACAGTGCTGCCAGTGGAGGGTTAATTTGGCTAGATTTTATACCTGCTTTAGTCTGCAAAAGAGGACCTGAAAAACTGCGTACCCCACGCTTGCTCATTATCAACCTATTAATTATTTTCCTATGTAACTCCGACACGGCCAGAGTGGTTGTATTTTTTTTCCAAGAGATGCTGATGGATTCTCACATAAGTGCAATTATCTGGAATTGTGAAATCCTTGAAAATAACGATGTGTATTTTCTTTCTTGCTGATTGTGGATTCTGTGATCTGCCGCGGTTTTGAATTTTTGCGTCCTTACTCAAAATATTTGGTCAACAAGACTAATTTGCCTTGAGGAGATGCTAGTTAACCAAATATTTGTTGGGAAAAATAAATTAAATATAGAGTATCCAGGGTATTTCTAGACTAGGTGAAGGTGAAATTTAATACAAGAATTTTATTAATACAATACAACTTCACTTCAGGTGAAGTTTAATACAAGAATTTTCTTACAAGGTTTTCAAGATGATTAGAATGGAAAAGAGGAATAATGGGAAAAAAAGCAACTACACAAGAACTTCAAAGATCTGTTTGAAAAATCCTGTGAAAAAAAGTCAAGGAAAAAGGTGCTTAGGAGCTTGGCAGTTCATAAAAATCCATATATTTAAGATAATGATGCTGGATATCCTAATATATGAAAAGTGAAAATAAATGTAGTATGTCTTGTAATCCTCAATGGTCTACAAGAAGGAAGCGTAGTGGAAATAGCTAGAATTTTCCCTAAAGATGAGTCATCTTGGACTTTTGTGCTTTTTGGAAACTTCAAATGAGAAACAAGGAGGAAGAGCTGTCAAAGATAATAAAATAACCCCAAAGTTCCGTATTGCTTAGGAACAATTTGGTCTATGACCGCCCTGCAGAGGGCAATAAATGATGTCAGTGAAAGCAGAACGTTGACTTACAACACCAATAGCAATGGGTGATGACCAAAGCTCAGATTACGACTGGGATGATGTGACTGATAGGTCTTACGCAACATACCGGTGTTGGGTGGACTATGTCTACCAATATCAACACCAAGCAATCTTGGAGCTATCACTAATGTGACAGAGCTCAGTCCGGTCCCGTCATGGTCTAGATATGGGACTAGCAACAAAACTTGTAACAAGAAGTCAGCGAAAGGATAAGAAGGAATTATGGGGCAATAAAAGCTTAACCTCTCTTTCCTAGAAGTTCAGAAGTACATGATCAAACACGGAATATATCACGGAAATGAGAAAGGGGGAAAAAAGAAGAGAGAGAGGTCATTCCAAGCACTGAATTACACAAGCCTAGTTTCCTTTTTATGACTGGATAGCAACATTTAACGCTTGAGTGCCTCAGATCAAGGAATCACAGTCTATATTAAGTGATTTTTAGGGTGGAGAGCCGTTAACAATAAAATAAATTGCTATTCTTTATTTTCACAATGTGGTGGAGTTAGAGTGGCTGAAGTGCTCGTGGAGATAGAAGAGCTGCCCAACAGGGAGAGCCTGAAAAGGCTCAGACCTTCAGCTGGAGAGTGGAACGTGTGTTTGATGTTGCTCAAATCCCACACCACAGAAATGTACGAGGCCTTAAAGGAGATGATTTTTAGGACTGAGAAGTGGTCTTTGTTTTAATCTGCAAGCAGTAAATTTAGGAGGTCAGGGAGCATCAGCAGGTTCAGAAAAGACTTGGAAAAAGCCACGGGGTTTTTCATGGAATGAAATCTAAAGGGAAGAGGCTATTCCCTCTAGCATCTCTCTTCCAACAGTTGTTTGTGCTTGTGAAGCATGAAAGTTGTATCCTGAAAATATTAGCTAGTGTGTGCTCTCCTTTATCATTTCCTACAGTCCTCTTGGACAAAAACCACTGGGCTGGATGTACTGTTGGTCTCATTTCGTAGGGCATTTCCTATGTAGTTAGGTCTTCAGAGGGTAAAATGCAACAGTTCTGCTGCAGCAAGAGTGACTTAGGCTTGTGAAAACCTTTTTAATGATAATAACGTGTAAGCAGGCAAAGGGGTTGCCAAAGAAGTTCTGGAACCTCAACCGTTTTTGTGGTTGTGGAAGTAGATTGCCCAAGCAGGTAAAACTGTAATTTAAATAGATTAGGTCCTAAGCACAGGTAAAGGAACTCAATGACCTCTGCTTTTTTTGCCCTGGGTATTTTTCAGTTATGTTTCAGTTTCTATCTCATTGCCATGTTGTATCGTAGGGTTCATGTGATACGTGAATAATGTTAAGTCTCAATGTGGAAATTGTCTGTCATTCTGTCATAATTTAGCGAAGAAGAGTTTTTTGTATTGCATCACATTTCTGCACGATGGTTCTGCGCTAAATATCATTAGTGATACTACTCAGAAGAAGATGAGTCACTTCCCTGGACTCTCTAACATAACTGAGCGCATATTGCACAAATTAACAGCCTTTTGGTTTAATGTTTGGGGTTTTTTTAATCTTCTGTGCACTAATCTATTTCAGCTTTGCTAAATGGATAACCAGGCATTTGAAATGCATGGAGAAAGCATACAAAAATCTTCGAAAGGAACAGAGTGGCCAAGGAAAGAGGTACCAGTTATTTTTCTTGACTTAATCCAATACTATTAAGAAGGCCCTGAAGAAAACAAAAGGTCCTAAAACACATAGTTCTGTGTGCACTAGGTAGGAGCTGAACTGGGAGACGTAGTTCCCCAACCCCTCTTAAGTTAATAGCTAAATTCTTTATCCTCTAACTACTGGACAAAGTCATTATCTTTGGAGGATTCCCCATTGATTTTAACAGAAAGAGCTACTTAAAAGCTCATCTTGTGGTAAGGTTTAGTATCTCTAATGAGTTACACATTACTGTTTCATCTTTTCTTTTTTTTTTTTGCCCTTGAGAAAAGTAATTCTCGATAATTTTCCCATTAAAGTTTTTCCTTCTTGGGATTTGAATTAACTTCGTGGAATAAGAATTGGCTGATCTTCCTTGCACCAGAACTCGCTCCACGCGGTTGTATGTTCTGTATTAGTTATCGCTATGTAATATGCACAGCGTTCTTTCGACTTCAAAAATAATTATTGAATTGGTGCCACTGCTGCGAAAAGGCTGTAAATTAAAGCTCCTTCAAATCTGGAAAATGGGGATTTCGAATGCATTAACTATAAAGCCTTGTTCTCTGATGAGTCTCTGTGGTCCGAGTACTACTGTTGGGATGTTTAATTGAACACAAGCTTTAAAAAGGGAGTCATTTAAACTGAAGAAAAGATTATTAACGAACAGAATAGTGTGATATTTTGAGCACTTTTCTGCTGGCAAGAGAAAAGTATTTCTAAAGAGCTTTTGTCAAATAGATGCATGAAAAAAAGAGAGTTTTGTTAAAATCATCTAGAAATCTTGAATTTTTTTCATTACTGATTGTCCAGCTTAAGAAACCAAGATTCATAGCTCATTTTCAGGTGTTCACCATCTGAAAAATCAGGCTTTTAAAGGCTGTGCACCCAGAAATCAGTACAGAGTTTAAAAATTTGGACTAGAGGATGCAGTCTCTATTCATCTGAAGCTGCAACTTCAGCAGCAAATAGGTTAAGGGAAAAGAAATAATGAAAGGACAGCAATAATCTGATAACACCATAAGATTTCCCTCTACTGAGCCCAGTAATTTGGCTATACCTGTGTTCCTGAAAGACATCCTCTTTTGATTGCACAACTATCACAAACTTTCTCCTTTTGCGCTGGATCTGATAAAGCTTTCTGCTTTTTGTTGGTTTTTTTTTATGAATTTCAGGAAAGGAAGGGTAGCTTAATGAAAGTCTTTCTAGTTTGTCTCTTGGCCTGTGTTATCACCACCGTGATCGGAGTGCTGATCCTGTCCTTGGTCTACGTCAATCACGTTCCCTTTATCAGAGAGACAGTCATTAAAGAGGATGGAACACCTTCCACAAAACCAGAGGAAAAAGATGTGGATATCAAATTCCAGTTCCTGAATCACGTGAGGAATTCAAAGGTAAATTGTTTATTTAGTTAGGAGTTTAATAAATTTCTAGCATCCTATATAGGAGCTTAATAAATTTCGCTTAACTCTTTTTTAAGCATTAGGTGATTGGTCTAAACTTGTTATTCAGGCTTTTTATAATCCATGGGGAGAGACACAGAGTTCCTGACAGTGTTTCGCTCCAATTCCTAGCAGATATTGGAGGTGAATAATTGCTCAAACAAATTGGGCTTGCAAGACAAGGCAACCATTTAATGTGTGATTCTGAAATCAGAGAGGATGAAATGCTGAGAAACAAAACTAGAAAGATCAAATCTTAACGTCAGCTGAGTAGTGCACTAACCTTTCCGTTCTAAGGACTGGATTCAAACAAGTTCTTAAGTTGCAAGAAAAAATGAACTCCATGGTCTTGTTTCAGTGAGTTAAAATAAATTGTTTGACAATTTAATAAATTACAGGAATGATGTAGGTTTTTCTTTAGGTGTATTTTGGTACTTACAGAAAAATATCCTTTGAGCAAACTCTAAAGACATACTCCATCTTCTAAATATGTCTTTATATAAAAAAATAATTCCTAACTAATTTTTTGCTTTTCATAAGGATAGATTAGCTAATAGGGCACTTTAAATTGACAACAGCCAAATTCTGATACTCTTTCATGTTAGATTTGACTGTGTAATCCATTTTCAAACAAAAATTATGTTTAAGAATGGAAAGAAAAGTGTTGAAGAGGAGAGCAACTCTTTTTATGTGCCCTTCCTCAGCGCAAGATGATTCTTTCAAGTACAAAGCATGTTCTAGAGGCAGTGAAAATACTGGGAAAGGAATAGTTTTGGGTGTAAATAGTTTGGAACTGTAGAAATTCATGATTTTCTGAATTACTCAGGAATTCCTGAATTACTGAGTGATTTCCTGAATTACTCAGGTAATGTTCTAGTTGTTTTGAATCTAAAAATTTAAGCATATACGTAACTGATTTGCCAAATCAAAGTCCAGAATGGCATAAAAAGAGGAGGAGCAGATAATTTTGTTCTTGATTTCACTATTTATCTCTGGTTTGTAGAAGAAAATTTTATTACATCATGAGAAAGCGTATAAATGATGGTGAAAAGTGACTAAAATACAGAGAGAATCCTCACTGAGAAAAGGAATAGATCCCTCCAGTATTGCCCAGACCAAGAATTTTCTAAAATATTATTGGAATGTTTGTTCATCAGCGTCTACAATTAACACAATTCTCCACTCTCACTACATTTACAGGTTCATAAGTACCCAGGTGGGGAAATTCAGTGGGCAAGATACAGGAATGATGTAAATGAATATCAAAATGGTGAAGAAATGGTATTTGGAAAAAGTATCAATAACCATCGCTCCAAAATGACTTTTGGAACCCTCCGGATCAAGAGCAAAGGGCTTCGGGCTCCCCACTGGCATTTCAATGCCAATGAACACGGCTACCTGGCACAGGTATTTTCTGATTAGTTCAGCTTGCTTAATTGGTTTTGCAATTTAAAGCATTATGTATATATAGAAGATGTACATATTTAAAGAAAAAATTACATATACATTATATATAAATGTTAACAGGTAAAAAAAGCAGAATTACCATTGATGTATGACGTTAGTTTTCTTGCTTGAAATAACATTTTCAAATGGAGGTGCTTGAAATCTACTGTTTAATGTTGTTACTTGCACGGTTACTCCATTACCCTTGGAGTAAGGCATTCCACAAACACCTGCTCCTCTCTCCGGCAGTTTTTGGTCAAAGATGACCCCTTTATAGCTGCTCACAGCCTCTTTAGTAAGAAATGGTTTAATTATGTGCAACGTGTATTTGTCACGTGTTCTTTAAACCACCTAAAATGCTATTCTGGATTTAAGTTCACAAAAGCTTATTAGAGAGTGTATCGGGATCTGTTTTCTCCTAACAGCCTTCAGGTTATTGGAATTACCGATTTGCCGCGTGCAGATTAAACGAGAAAACTTTCATTACGCTCGTTAAGCTCCGATTCTGTTACAGGGCACTGCCTGGATCGGAGTAATCGGTGCAGACAACAGCGTGGTTACCACCTACAACGTCACGGCCGGTCAAGTGATCTTCTTCCCTAGAAACACTGTGCATTGGGTGAAGAACGTAGGATCAGAAGACTGTTTGTTCTTGCTGTTTTTCACCACGCACGAAGAACTGCAGACCTTGGATGTAGACGACGCCTTTTTCTCTACCCCAGAGGACATAGCAGCCAGAGCATTAAGGGTCTGTATGATGGGATGGGATGGGTAGGATCCTCCTTATTTCCTAAGGGGGGGAAGGGAAAATAACAAACTAGAGCCCAAATTTCCCAATAGCCCCTTGAGGAATTCTGTGGTGCGAGAAGATCTCACAGGAAACTATAGATAAGCCCATCTCCTTGTTAAAACAGATTTTTTTTGAACTCTGACAAGTTGGCAACGTCCCCTGAGCAAGAATACAGATTTTCTGCTGAGTCTGAGGAATTTGCACGTTCAAACTACATGTTTGAAGGATAGACCTTCCCACCCTGAAAGAATTTTATGGGAGAGGGATCAAGTTTCCCTTCTGCTCCAAATCTCTGTGGTAATGGAGGAGGAAGGGAAAAGGAGCAAACCAGAGTATTGACAGGGCCAGGCAATTAAAGATGTCCACAAGGCAGAATTTATCTACCACTGGGTACTAAGGTGGGATATTTAATGAAGCAAAATTATAATTCCACAGTTTTCTGTATGTTATCCGTCAACTTAATATGCATTGTGTGTCCTGCAGCCACAAGGTGGAGTTAGCTTCATCAGAACCTTCAAGAAACAAGAGGAAGATCAAGCAGTTAACCTCCCCCCAAACCTAAACGAGCTTGTGAAAAATGCCACCTACGTGCAGTCTCCGGACAACCTCGTCTGGCAGTTCTTCTACGATCTCAAAGGTATCCAGCGAAGAACTTTGTGTGTTTGAGCTCTCTGGGGAGAGAAGGGGGCCTGTAATCCATTCACTGAAACAGGAGTTAAAAAGTATATAAGGAAACCATAAGAATTTAAGGAGATAAAATGACAAATATATTGCTAACACATCTAATTACCGCCCTTTGAAGATGTATAACCCCATTCTTGTTTCAAAATAGTTTACCCTTTTGATTTTAAAGTTTCTCTCCACGACAGTTGATATAAAAGCAGACTGCCAGTAGGCAGCAGGGCACGAGCTAAATACTTCCCAGCTCGAGGTTCTCTGCTGATGTATGATGGCAGGACTGGTGTGTCCCCTGCTACACTTAAGTTAAAAATAACCCAAACCTAAACTTTTAATTCAGAAATTAAAATCTAACAGGCCAGAAAATCTTAGCCAGAGAGTCACTGGTGCTAAGCTTCTTAGAATATCTCACATTAAGTGTTTGAAACCTCAATGACCTTAACATACACCTAATTACCTCCTCCCTTTTACAAATACAACTTCATAAACAGCATTGAACCATATTCACTGTTTGGTTTATCAAGATTTTTATTAAACAACCCTCTGTACAGCCTGGATGTAGTGATTATCAGTGAGCACCTAATTAACACAGATGGCAAAACTTAATTCCGAGCAGCGTAGTCTATCCAAGAAGCTCCAAAAAAGCAAACACAGGTGCAGAGCTCCCCACGCAGCTGGTGGAGGTCATGAGAAATAGTTGTGGGCCAGAAATCTCTGCACTTGGACCAAAATGCTCTTCTGTGCTGGCAGAACTTTATCGTACTTAAAAGTTAAGGTGAATTAATATATTGGAAGTTAGTGTTTTCTTTAAGTGTATTGTCATTGACAGCAATTTGGGATGGAAAAATAGCTACTTGGAGTATTTCATTATGGTTAGCTGAGTTCAGCAAAATTCAGTAAAGGAGGTTGCACAGTGACTAGAGCACGAAGGACAGATAAGCTAAATGGGCTTTCTTTTAGCTTCTGGAGGCCCGCAAGATTTGAGGCCTCAGGTTTAGTCCGTAATAAAGACTTGAAGCTTCCAAACCTTGGTGGAAATGCTCATTTGGCTGTCTCTTGTTTCAGGGTCAGCAGAATTTCCTTTTCCAGGAGGAGTCTTCCAGTGGGCTCGTTACCGCATAAATGGCACCGGGCTAAACGAAAGGGAAAAAATCTTCAGCGAGTCGCTGCACAAGGTACGTGCTTTCCATCGGACGCTGTGGCTGCGTGTGGGTTGTCACATAGAACAGGGATATAACAAACCTGGATGGATTTCTGAACGTTTTTGTTCTGTTTTTCAGCACGAAAACACCCTCACCTTGGCCACTCTGCGGATATTCAGCAACGGGCTGGGGCATCCTCATTTCCACTTCAACGCTAACGAGATGGGTTATGTCATTAGCGGCTGCGGACAGGTAATTTCTTACAGCGGTGAGGGATAATGGATAAATGTTATGGTTTGGGCTGTAAAACAATTACAGACCTACTAACAGTTGATTCCCAGCCCTGCTGAATAACACTATAATTAGTGGTATTACAGAACTTTCAGTGTCCACATTTTCTTCTCTGTACAAAACTTTGATGTCGCTTACGTTTGCGGAAGCTTTTCTCGTTGAAGTGGAGTTATAAAAAGAGCAGAATTTTCCCAATCTTATCAAGTTCCTCAGCAAATTCCCAGATGCTTATTAGAGGAATCGCTACTCCCCTGAATTCTGGGAGTACACAATAAAATACTTTTGATTTAGTGCCTCCAAGGAACAGATAAATGGAGAAAATTTAGTGAGCATTACAATTTAGAGGTCAGGATTTTATTATAGATCTGTTTTTAAATTTAAAGCACAAAGATAATTGAGGGGGAACGGTGAGACTCCGTAACATAAGGATTTTCCATGTTGTTTCTTTCCATGTTGGAGAGTTGGGCAGAGAGGAACCTCATGAAATTCAACAAGGGCAAGTGTAGGATGCTGCACCTGGGGATGAATAATTTCCTACACCCGTGCCAGTTGGGGGTGACCTGCTGGAGAGCAGCTCTGAGGAGAAAGACCAGGGAGTCCTGGTGGACAACAGGATGCCCATGAGCCAGCAATGGGCCCTTGTGGCCAAGAAGGCCAATGGCATCCTGGGGGGCACCAGGAAGAGTGGGACCAGCAGGTGGAGGGAGGTCATCCTGCCCCTCTGCTCTGCCCTGGGGGGGCCCCATCTGGAGCAGTGGGACCAGTTCTGGGCTCCCCAGTTCCAGAAGGACAGGGAATGGCTGGAGAGACTGGATCAATGCCTATAAATACTTGAAGGGTGGGTGTCAGGAGGATGGGGCCAGTCTTTTTTCAGTGGTGCCCAGGAACAGGACAAGAGGAAATGGGCACAAACTTGACCATAAGAAGTGGCCTGGGCCACGTTCCTGTGGGACCTGCTGTGGGTGGCCCTGCTTTGGCAGGGGGTTGGAGGAGATGATCTCCAGAGGTCCCTTCCAACCCCATAGCATTCTGTGATCCTTGGGAATTTGCCTTTGGAGCCTCGGTGAAGGCACTGGTGCTACACCAGCTGGTTTCAGTGCAGTACTGGGACCATCACCCTGTATTTATCCAGCAACAACACACTAAAAACAGTCATCATTGAGTATTGCTGCTTTGCTTTGCAATAGGTCGGGGTTATTCTCTCTGGAGTCACCTCCAACTTCAACATCGGCATTGGAGATGTCATCTTCTTCCCCGTTGGAACCCAGCATTACGTCAAGAGCGTGTGCGAAGAGGATTTGCTTTTGATTCTAGCCTACAGTACAGGAAACCAGGTGAGAATTGTTACGGGCAAGGGGAGTAAAACACGTTCAACTGCACATCATCAGGCTTTTCTCACACACGTCAGCTTTATGCTTTGGTGCACACCTTTCAAAAGAAATTCTGAGAATACGTCAAGGACGTTTCCCAGTGCAAATTCCCTTCTGGTGCGAGTGGTTGGCGTGAAACAGCCGTCAAACCTCTGTACACGGAAACAGAGGTGGGGAAGGCAAAGGTGTGTGGAAGGGTGTGACAGGCTCCTCTGCGTGTGCGTAAGAGAGATGGAATTCAGGTCGTGTTTGTGCATGAGGTTCTGCAATTGTTTGAGAGAGGGAGCTTATCCTGGGGCAAACTGGCCAAGCTGAGGGGTTTTACAGACTGGAAATCACAAAAGGGAGAGATCTATATCCCAGGAGCCAGACCAAGGTGGATTTATCTCAGATTCCATGTATCCGGTGATCTTGTCACATGGACAAGAGGTGCTGGAGCCCCTCTGCTGGGAGGACAGGCTGAGAGAGTTGGGGGGGTTCAGCCTGGAGAAGAGAAGGCTCCAGGGAGACCTTAGAGCCCCTTCCAGTCCCTAAAGGGGCTCCAGGAAAGCTGGGGAGGGACTCTGGATCAGGGAGGGGAGCCATAGGACAAGGGGAAAGGGTTTGATACTGAAAAATGGGAGATTTAGGTTAGATCTGAGGAAGAAATTCTTTGCTGTGAGGGTGGTGAGAGCCTGGCCCAGGTTGCCCAGAGAAGCTGTGGCTGCCCCATCCCTGGAGGGGTTCAAGGCCAGGTTGGAGGGGGCTTGGAGCAACCTGGTCTGGTGGGAGGTGTCCGGGGGTGGAACACCATGGTCTTTAAGGTCCCTTCCAACCCAAACCATTCTATGATCTTGATAGCCCACTGTGAGACTTGTCGTTAATTATACACTTCAATTACTTTTCATCTTGTATTTGAGCTGCACTTTAATATTTCTTATTATTAATATTGTACAAAGAATCAGGTAGCTATGATTATTCTTTAAAAAAATATTACCTTTTCCTTCGTAGCTGGAAACTCTTCGCATGGGAGACTACTTCCACGGAACAGCCGATCATATCCTTGCTCAGCTTTTCTTCAAGGACCAGGATGAGTTCAAGAAGTTCTCAAAGCCTGCCAAAAAATGACCTCTCTCAGCTCCAAGAACTTCTCCTGTTCGCCGTGTCTCCTGCAGTACCTCTTGGTGCCTTTCTTGCTGTTTATCCAGTGGGGACGTTCAGCAAAAAAGAAGGATTTAGGGTTATTAATTATATAAAAGGTTGTTTTCTTTTTCTATTTTTATAACGTTTTTTTTATAGTGCAATGTAATTTGATTGTATATTAAAGTAATTTCTGCCATTACAACTGTCTGTTGCTCTCTGTAACACGCGTTACCCCGCTGTACCATCTCCTCCCTCGCTCTAGGAGCTTGGAGCGACCTGCTCTGGTGGGAGGTGTCCCTGACCATGGCAGGGGGGTGGAACTGGATGGTCTTTAAGGTCTCTTCCCACCCAAACCGTTCCATGATTCATTTCTTATCAAGGCTCTTGGTAGTCCCCTGGCCACTCTTTAATCCGGCTGAAGGTCATCCTCCTCTTCACCTTGATAATTTTGGGACAAACCTCCCATCACCTTGATAATTTTGGG
>JAHREE010000168.1:0-38675 GCA_033628505.1 Tringa tobata | reverse complement strand
CGGGGCGGCAGGCGGGAGTCCCCCCTCCTCGGCGACATGCGACCACTATCGCGACTCTTTTCCCCTCATGACAGCCCGGGCAAGGTGTAGAAGGGGTGTGGGGGGGTGGTGGTGGTATAGATTTCTGTCATCTTCTGCTTTTCGAGCTTGTGAAGGTAAAAAGAGCTGGCTGGTAGGGAAGGGAAGGGAAGGGCAGGGAGGCAGAAAGCCTGTGGTGAATGGTGGGTGTAAAGGAGCGGTGCGTGCGAAGGGATCGGGAATGAATTATTCCGGAATTGTCCGAATATAGTTTAGCCTGAAATAGCAGGCACGGGTGGGGTTTTTTATCATTATTAACGTTTTTACGGCTCGGTGTCTGCTGTCGCTCCCGTAATCAGGGTGGAGGAATGAGATAAGAATATGATATGAAGTATATAAAAAGATCAGCTGAGACTGGAGCAGAATGTGCTTTTTCATTTAAAAAAAAAAAAACAAAAACGCCAGTTCAGAAATATAATACCATGAATGGTATTGTTATGCCAACGTATGGATAATACTCTTTTATGCCTATTATCAGATTATTGTGGAGAGGGCTCTTTCATGAGGTTCTGTGCACTTTGCAGGGATCATGGAAACAGATTTGGTCCTTAAGTTCGTAGCCAAGCACAACTTCGGCAGAGTTTAACTGAAGCAAGCGTCTTTGTGAGTGCCTGTGGCAAGAGGAGGAAGGCAGGTACACAGATTAGCAGAGAAATACTTTCCCTCTTCTGAACTCTTACTATAAAACTTCTTTTAAAGTAGCTCCGTGCCGTGGGCTGCAGGTGGGAAAAAAAAAGTGCCAAAGGTAAAATGAATTGCATACTTGTAGGCATATGGGGGGGAGGAAAAAGGCCTGAATCTTGGAGTTATGCTAATTCACACCAGTGAGAGAGAGTGTGACTCCCCTTCCAGCTCTTTCATCAGACTTTGACTCGAAGGGGAAACAGTTTTCCCGTGCTGAAAAACTCTTCTCAACAAAATCTGGTGGGTTTTGGCTGCGCGTGAAGTTCTCAAGATGGGGTGTTACAAGTAAATGCGCAAGAAGGCACTGTTGGCAGTTTTTGCACACAGCGTCGTTGGAAAGCTGTGTTAAAACATGGTGCTGGGGAAGTTTGAACAGCTGCAGAGCAAAGCGACAGCTCTCACGGTGCGGCGCTTATTTTTGCCTTCAGAGAAACAGCAATATATTACAGCCTGCTAAAATGTGAGAACTGGGGAGTAGCAACACACTCCCGTCAGAGCGTGCCTGGAAACTGCGAAGGCTGACACACCACAACCTGGTCATTACTGAAATGCATGCTGTCACTGTTTAAAGCTGGCGTAATAGCGTCTTGTAAAATACTCTGCCCTTGAGAGCACGTCGTAAAATACAGTCGTATGCTGCTTACCTGTCTGTCTGTGAGCTGAAAGTCCCAATTTGCATTTGGGAGAGCCGGATAGTTGTGTTTTGTTTTGTTGTTGTTTTTTTTTTTTCCTGGGAGAAGCTGTTCTTTTTCTCAGTGCTCATGCATTGCAGCCTGGATTCTTCCAAGCTGCTTTTCCTGTTAGCGTGTGGCAGGTATTTGGTCTCAGAACTGCTGCATAGGCGACTATAAGTATACGTTGTGCCAGTTCCCATGAAAGCTTTGGTTGCTCTTTCTTTCCTTGAGGAACAAAATAGCCGAGAGTAATTCAGCAACGTCTGTGTTTTGTGTGTTGTGTGTTGAAACGTGGCATGGGGAAGCAGGGTTGTCGGCAGCTTAATAGAGCAGGTCTGGGTTTGGTTTGGGTGGCACGAGGAGAAAGTTTGAGCCTGGCAGTCGGTCCTTCTCCCCTGTCGCTCCCAGGTGAGGTTGGTGGCCTGGGTGGGGGTACCTGTGTGTCATCAGGGACAGTGGAGATGAAGCATGACCCTGTGCCTGCAGCCCAGCCCTCCCTGCTGCGATATTCCCTGCGCTCCGCTCCAGTGAGTGCAGCGTTATGAGATGGCCAGACAGCATGGAAATAGGCAGTTTCTGTGATCTAAACCACAGCAGGTTTATTGAGCAATGGATAATTCTCTGGAATGACTGCTGGAGAGTGGAGCACGTAATCTTGATATTTGCTGTCAGGAAAGGAGCTTGGAGATTTAGGCTTTCTTTTGAATCTTGAAGAACTGGCTAATTCCCATAGGTTAGATAAAACTCATTGCTAATCTTGCTTGTGGCAGCTCATAATTCACTCCTCATTCTTGCCCTCGAAACCTTTCATTTGCTTGTCTGCCCCTAAACCCCCATGTCCGCTCCCGGCACCATCGGCCTGGGCCAGGCAGGGCTGGTGTTAACCGGGGTGGGGCGTGCATGGCTGTTTCTTGAGAGACAGGAGGAGAACCAGCTCATGGGAGAACTTTGGAGGTGGGGTTCCTGGTGCCTGCCTGCTGTGTCCTCGTGCAAGCAGAAGGCCACTGGCCCAGAGGGAGGAGGAGCAAGCCCGGGGAAGCTTGGCATGGTCACAGGCACGAGCGATATCCCATGAGGAGCATCATGGTGAGTTGAGAGGATGGGCAGGAGAAGACCTTTTCCCTCTTCTGGTACATCCTCAGAAGAGAGAAATATCTGTTCTCTCTGCAGCTTTAAGGGGTTAAAACTTCTGGGATAACCTGAGCAGTACAATCGACTTTAATTCCTAAAACCTTTCATGGAATAATCAGATTGCTTCAGTGTTCACAAAAGATTGTCTGCCGTAGAAAGAAGAAATGATTAACTGTTTTCAAAAGCAGTGATTTAAATGGATAATGGCCATTAGCTTGTTAGAACTAATGACTTTCTATCTGGAGGAACCTTCTTTACAACTCGCAATCCTTAGAGGGCCACGATAAAAAGGGATCAGATTATTTGACAAGGCAAAGCGTTCTGATGGCTGTTGTATGATGTTTTTATTTAAACAGAATGATGCGGGGAAAGGAAATCTGCATGGAGGGAGGTGTAGCTGCTGTTGTGCCTAACAATTATTGCAGAGGTTGTTTAGAGGGACACCCCAACTGTTAGAAAATTCCAGGCCTGGAGATAGGGAACAAAAGACATTAATTTTCAGTTATGCCAAAAATCTTCTTTGCTCTTCTGACAGCAAAAGGGAAATTGCTTTGAGGATTGTAGAAGGGCTTTTGATGAAGTGGAATTGAATGAATTTCACCTGTGTAACATTCCCTGGGATCAGGTGTGAGCTGGCCCTTTGGGGTTTGGAAGAACCATGTAAAGCTGCATTTCAGCCACAGAAAAGCCTCCGTGTTTCTAGGTGAGCCCCTGGGATACAGCGAAGTGAGTTTGCAACCCTGATGGAGTTTAGGTATTAAAGGAACTGAAAACCTAGCCCAAAGATTTTGGGAAAAGCAGTGATGTAAAGAAACATGGACCTGTCAAGGGTGCAGCCAAACAGTAGTTTAAACTACTGTAAGAGCAGCTTTGCTTTTTGTTCCCCCAAACGCTGTACTCCTTTGCCAGGTGTGACTGAGATCTCCCTGACTGCAGCTGAAGCCCAGCAGAAGTGGCAGAGAGCGGGTCCCTTGATATGATATGGGGTTGGAAGGGACCTCTGGAGATCATCTCCTCCAACCCCCCGCCAAAGCAGGGCCACCCAGAGCAGGTCCCACAGGAACATGTCCAGGAGGGTTTGGAATGTCTCCAGAGAAGGAGACTCCACCACCTCTCTGGGCAGCCTCTGCCAGGGCTCTGCCACCCTCAAAGTGAAGAAGTTCCTCCTTATGTTTAGATGGAACTTCTTACATTCAAGTTTATGCCCATTTCCTCCTGTCACTGGGCACCAGTGAAAAAGTCCAAGGAAGCTGCTTTTTTTTTTTTTAGGAAGAGGGTAGCTGTTAGAAGGACATCAGCTTTACTGGGCTGGTGGCCCTGGTGTTTCAGAGCTGTATCGGGTGCTGTAGCCAGCAGTAGGCTCCGCTCGCTGTTTTCTGTCCATTCCCAAACTGATAGGGCTGAGTTTCCTATTTTTTTTTCCCCTTTACTGTACATACAACCCGTTATCTGTAGGCAGCACAAAACAGAAACTCTCTTAAATCTTGATTCAGACTTTCCGTTAGATGCTTCGCTACGAAGATGCTCCAAAAGAACAGGTTTTGGGTTGATTCGAGGATGAATTAGAGGGCTAACGATCGTGGTCAGCCCTCTGTTCCCCTGCTGCTTCCGAAAAAGGATCCACGGTAACAAAATCGAGCTTTATTGGCCAAACTAACCAAAAACCAGGAAACTGGGGAGTGGAGTGGTGCCGTTCCTACCATCAGAGGATGGCCCCAACTGTCGGGACAGGCTTTTTAAGCTGTGAACTCGATTTTCCTCCCCTCTCCCTCTCCCTCCTCACTCCGTTGGTAGCTGTTCATTGCGCATATTGATTCATGTAGGCAGGAAGAAGGGGGGGGTGTTATAAAAAAAACAGGAGTAGCTGGCAAACGTTCAGGTCTTTGAGATGTAATTCTCCAGTTTGGAGGCTTCATCAGCATATCAGGGTTCCTAAATTGAAATGGAGACCTGCAGAAAAAAAACCCCCGGTGTTAACAGTCGTGTGTTGGGTGGCAAAGGCTGGGCTTTGTCAAAGGAGTTTTACAAAAGATTTTCTGATGCGTTTTGGATTCAAAGCATGAATTTGATAAGGTCAGGGAGAGATGAAGTAGGGATAATGATACCGTGCTTCTGCAGCTGAAAGGGAAGTCTAGCCCACTTCATGTCTTTCGGATAACTATATTAGCTCATAAATTTTCATAGAATTTATGTGTTGTGTTTTTTTTTTTTTTTCCCCTGACGCGCAGACAGCTAACTAACATAATGAATGGTGGCTTTTGCTTGCCTTCAAAAGAGCAGGAGAGTTTGAACAGCAAGTCAGCAGGGAGCTACTCAGCGTCTCCCCTGGAACCTGCGGCGTGTTGGGCTGTGTCAGGGTGACAACTGACCCCGCGCTTGTGACAACAGTCCCGATACCCCCTTCTCTGCCCTTTAGCCGGGGGTACTTCCCTCTGCACGTCCAGCTTTTGGACCTCAAAGGGAGTTAACATGACTTATATATATTTTATGAGATTTTTTTTTTCTCAATGAGCCACTGAAACTTCCTCATGCTGGCTTTCTTCCTTCTTAAATACATTCCTGTAAATGTCATTAATGCCTGTGCTTGTTTTCCTTTTTGAAATGTGAATCAGAGGTTAGAGTATTTGCCGTCTGGCTTATTTTACAGTGGCAGAATTCTGCTGCCTTTTGCAAAATCCCTTTCCGGCGTGTGTATTTTGCAGGTATTTTGTAAATCATCATTATTTTCCGGTCAGTAGCGCAGTTATATTTGTGTAGTCAATCAAGTGTGATAGACTGGATTACGTGCTAAATACAGACCTACTGTGGCCTGGTCAACAATTCCTGTACTTACCAAGCAGGTTTTTGAAATGGTGAAATAGAGGATAATGTGTGAGTTATAACTCACCTCGTACTACACGTTTGGCCTAGAGGAAGAAAAGCACCAGGGAAATGTCGTGATAACAGCTTCTGGTAATGGTTGGGCGCGGTCCTTGTCTTTGCCTTTTTTATTTCTCGTATTACATGTATTTTTCGTTATTGATTAGTACTGAAAATGACTGAATTAGTCACTCCTCTCCCGTGCCCACACAAATGTAAATATCTGTTTGCTGTAAATATCTATTGTGCATCTGTGTAGCAAGAGAGTTTTTCAGGCAGCGACACCACGTCGGCTGGAAGGGAAGGGCTTCAGCGCTGATTTTTAAGTACGACTCAGGACAGCAGAGCGCGTCCTGTGAGAAAAGGACCTCAAAAAGGTGTGGGTAGGGGAACAGAAAACCTGGAGGGACGTGGTGGGTTTATGCTGCTGCTTGGTTTATTCTGAATAATACCCATGGGACGTGCGGTGATAAGAATCAGTTCTAGCTTAGGAAACTAGCTTAGGAAACTGGTGTTTATCCAGCTATTTAGAAAGCAGTATTTGGAGATTTTACTGGTTTTTGCATGTGTGAATGCGCGCTGTGGGCTTCTCATGAGTTAAAGGGGATTTTAAAGTGGAAATCTTGGTTTTTCAAGTGGAAACCTTGATGGCTTCTTCACAGGGCACAGATAGCAGTGAGGAGCATGGTAACAAACTCACATTATTACCTGTGGAGTTATGTTCAGCCTGCGCTCAGATGGGTGAAAGCTGAAAACCCATCTATTTAAAGAACTCCTAAAATGGAGTACGTTCTGTATATGTTTCTTTCTCTATTAAAAAGGGTATCCTGGCTTACTAAAAGACAGCAGCGTGCGGCTGTGGCTTGCCAGGAGTCTTTTACATACCGAAGCCTGAAGCTGTCTGGGCTCAAATGCTGCGAGGCATCCGTGCCAGAAGGGCTCCGTCTGGTCCGCTGGGGTTTTCCAGAAAATGAGGAAAGATCATTTCTTTCCCACTAACGCTGCCTTTGTTACGTATCGTTGCTCGCAGCTCCTGTATGGAAATTATTGTGGGTGCCTGATTTTGAGCAGAGAAGAAGCCAGCTTTAATTTCATCTCAGCGTAGCTCCAGTGAGTTGTTTGATTTACATTTTTTTTTTGAGGGGGGAGAAAAAACGTTTGGCTCATTGCGGGCCATTTACTTGGCAGCTGTGAGGCTCTGCTTTTTTGGCAGATGATTGCAGACAAATTATAGCGTGATGCTGGGATGACTGGACGGAGTTTTATCTTATCTTCCCTACATCCTGTCTCTTTCTCCCACTCAGGAAGGACTTGTGAGGCCACTTTCTGATAATGTACTCTTAAATTTAATTCTCTTGTCTGTTCCAGTTTGTGTTGCAGACGTTCCTGTGTGTTCTCCCTGTTTGGGAAGAGGTGTCTAACGTGGCTGTGTTAATGAGTTTGATGTTAATGATCTGGTCGGTGTGGGGTTCTTGGATGCTCCATCGGTGAGAGATGTCCTAGAGCAGGAGAGTAACAGGTTGTGGGGGTTCAAGGGTGACAGGGGACTAGAGTTTGGTACTTCGCTGTATTGGTTGTGGCTGGGATAGAGTTAGCACCAGTCAGAATCTTGAGGATGAAAGAAAAGGAGGTTTTCTGGTGTTCCTGCAGAAGACCAGGGAAGGCTTTCTCTTTGCGTTGCAGAGCTTTGCATTTCTGTTCAAAGAACATAGCTAAAGGACTTCAAAGACGGGCCACATCCAGGTCGATTTTGGGATGTCTTTCTGCTACAGCCTGTATGATTTCCTTAGGAGGATAGACGGAGCTAGAAATAATGCATTTCAAAACTCTCTTTACGTGGTGACTCTGATTTCCAACAGGAACCTGCTGCCGTCAAGCGTTTTTCATCTCCTAGAAGTGACTCTAACAGGAAACCTATCAGGCAGCCTGTCCTCCCACAGATCAGCGTTGTCTAGCTCTCTGCTCTTTTCTTCCTTGGAAGTCTCCATGCAGCTCTTTATTTATCATAAGGTTAATGGTATGTCTGTGGAGTGCTTGGGGGTGAGAAGGGGTCTTCTTGGTGGTACCGTGCTCAACTTGGTCAGTGCCCACCTTCCTCTCAGGCCCTTTGCAAAGAGTTTTTAAACAAGGTGTTGGTATTGGGGTCATCTTCTCTCCATGCCACGTGTTGGTCACGAGTTCCTTCATCACCTATACCTAATTGCTGACCCCGAAGAGGTCCAGGAGTGGGATCATTCTGGGGGGGAGGATCCTGCAGGTTATCTTCATGCAGTCCAGTACCTTTGCTTGTGCTGTGGCACATCACCCCGTGACCTGGGGCACGATGGCTCATTCCACGTGCCAAAGAAAGTTGACTGGGGTTATCTGGAAGGTTTTTGGTGCTGTTGGGTCTATTAGGCTGTTGCTGGGCTCTTAGAACAACGTTGCAGTTTGTTTATCAAATTTGTATCAGCTGATGACGCTTCTAAGCACCAGGGTTAAAAAAGGGGGAAGTGGTGAAGGTCTTCGTGGTGCTGGAGAAGTTGGGCTCCAGCGTCACTGCAGCGGGTTTCCCAGTACCAACTGGGTGGGGACCACAAGAGCGTGTCCGTGAAGCCTTCCCCTGGTCGGCTCGGGGTTTGCTGATTTGAGTAAGCGACGGTTACGGTGTACGTGTGCTGTGCCTCTGCTACAGTCATCCCTGAGCTGGCTCTCAGGGTAGCACTGATTTATTTTTTTTTTCTTGTTGTTGTTTTTACATTTAAAAAAAAAAAAAGCTTGGATGAATGGTAGTGGCGCTGATTTATTTTGCTGCAGAAGGAACAGATCTCTTGCCGACCAGCTGCCGGTACAATATGTGCGCTGTGATTTTATATCCTGCACTTTTTAGAGCTAATGCTATTTATACAACATTTTTGTTTGTTCGACTCCTAACTAGTAGTGTGTCAAGGGAAATAAAATCTTACTTTCCAGAACTGGGTTTTCTCTCATTGCTCACATAACTTCGCCCTATTGATATTCCCACTAACTACATACCTAATTGTTGAACTCCTTTCAACAACTCTCTCCATTAATGAGAAAATGTGTTATGAGAAGATCTAGTAGATAGTCTATTTGATTAGGAAAGTCTTTTAAAAATCTGCAAAGTTTGAAATCTGGGAGCTTTAAAGTTTTTCAATCTTTTCCAGTTCTGAGAAGCTGAAAGTGTGACTGACAGGCAGTGGTTTTTTAGGTTAGGTTCATCAGAATTTTAGCCTGCTTAATTTGTTTTTGTTGTACATATAAACATCTTGAGATGAAAAAGAGTTTCTGAGTTGAAACTATCTTTCTGCAGAGTTTGCTCCCAGCCAAAATTAAATTTTTTACCAGTTTAGATTTCAATTAATTGCCTTTCTCCCAGTTTTTATGGGAGACGCTACTGACGGAAGAAGAAAACCAGACTTAGGAACTTTTCTCCTCCGCATCCCTTTCTGTGCACTGGAGCAAAGTTGAGTTTTACTTCAGGGAGAGCTGCAGTGCGAAAGCATGATGCCTGAGGAGTTGATTTTCTTCTCCCCGTAGGCTATAACTGAATGTTTTAAGGTTTGATTGGTTTCTGTGAAGCCGTATCTCTCCATCGAGAAGATCTTCTCTGGAGTGTCTGCTGACAAGTGCCAGATTTTAAATGATCTCTCACGCTGTCGTTGGAGAACATTAAATTGTGGTGGAACAAAATAATCAATCAAGAAACAAGATGCAGCTTCTGGTCTAGATGGGAATCTTGTCTGCCAAGAAAGCAGAAAAGTGTTTTTTAAATCAGACTCCGTCTGGATGCACAGCCTGGAAGAACAGCATCAAAAACGTCACATTGATCATCCTCTGGCTCTCGGCCACGTTGGCAGAGAGGGTTGGGAGGGACAGTCAGGAGGCCTGTTTGGGTTTTTCTAAAGCTTAATTGGTAACATGGCGTTAGAGAGACGGTATGGGCTGTGGAACGGGAGGATGAGATTGTGTTCCTGGGGGGGAAGGTTGGGTTTTGGTCCACGTGGGCACTCACAGGTTGAGCGAGCCCTGCAGGACAGACGGCGGGGGAGACCTCGCTGGGGCTGGCTGCAGGTGGTCTGTGGTGGAGACACCATCATGGCAAAGTGAGTCACTATTCCTGGTATTACAACTTCACGTCCATTTAGGTGCTCTCAGGATGGTGAGAAAGTTAAGGCTCCAGGCACAGGGGTTTTTTTTGAGTGTTGTCACGGAAAACCATGAGTTGAGCTGCTTTGTTTCTACAATATAAGATTTTCACATTACAGCCCAGGGGTGTTTCTTTTCAGTAACTCAATATATTGAGCCATTTAAAATTAAGAGTTGAATGAACTATATTGCACTTTTATTAAAATGCCTTGTTAATAACCTCCTAATAGAAATTTATGAAGTGCTTTTTCAGATTTTTTGCTAGAGGAAACTATCTTGAAATGAAATCTTTTCTTCTTCAAGAACCCTAAACCTCCTCCGCTGAAGAACCTTGCTTTGTTTCAGAGATCACGGTGTATGATTTTTATACTCCAGTTGTAGGTACTATTTCAGTTAACATTTGTCATGAAACAGAATGAAACAGTTGGAATTTTCAAACCCAGTTAATTATAGACACGTTTAAAAGCATGCTTATTTATTAGTATTTATTTATTGTAATTATTATTTATTAGTAATTTTAACTGTTTCATTCTAAATGAAGTTAAAATCTTAATGTGAATATTTCCTGGGGAACAATACCTGAGTTTCCTGCACCATAGCATTTTGGAAGTGGTAAAAGAGTGACGGCAGTGGATCGGTCTGGGCTGGGAAATTCCCCACACCCAGGTTTTTCTGAAGCCTGGTCCTCCCACCTCTGTCACGTAGCAAAACTATTTGGTGGCTTCGGGTTAAAATATGAAGGCATAAAAACCCCTTCGTCCAACACTTGCTATTTTATTTTCCCACGCGGTACAGAGGAGGAGGAGGAGGAGGAGAGTGAAGTCACCTTGCCAAAAGCCACCGGTTCCCAGGCTGTCTCCGTGCCGCGGTGGCCGGGGTGACCGCCTTGGCTAGCGCCGGGCTGGGAGAGGCTGCAACGCCTGGGCAGCCCCTGCTGCAAACGGGCAGGAATTTCTGGAAAAGCAGCCAGGGACTGGGAGTGCCAGCTGCCTGCTCGTGACACGCTTATAAAAATAGGTTTTTAATCATCCTCCTCTGATGTATATTCTGCTCAACGTTTACAGGTCTGGTAAATTCTGAATATTCTGCTTTGCGTATTTGCATAGCGAGGAGATGCTGAACTTCAGCTCTTGGAGAACGTGGCTATTTGGGGGTAGTGTCTAATCACAAATCAATACTTTATATTACCAGGTATCACCTCCCAAGATGCCTTTCTTTTTCTGATTTGTTGACTGAAATACCCAAAGAACAGCTATTGCCTTGATCAGAAATACGTTGATTTTGATAAACCTCCAACTTCTGGGGAGAAATTACTTTTGCTCACTGGAGCCTTGTGGCAAATTTGGGATATTCTGGAAAGGATTAAAAGCATTGAATTAATTTCTGTGTTGGTGCTCTGGCCTTCCCCTGCCCGGTGCAGACGAAAGGCAGAGCAGCGCTGTGGGATCAGGGGCTTTTTTTTTTTCTCTCTAGATTCATTAAACCTTTATCATCAGAAGATTAATTTCTCAAAAGCTTGTCCCGCCTCTCTGGGTGGCTCTACATCTGCCAAAGGTATAAATCTCCTACAATGAAACTGCTCAGTACGCTGCCAGCTTTTTTTATCCTTAAAGCTGTTGAAATACAGGATAATCAAAACGGGCTTAGTTTGCTATTTTAGTCAAAGCAGGTCAGTACTTGCTAATTTGAATGCTCAGAAAGGTAGATTTTATTCTGATGGAAATGAAGGTCTTGTACTGAAACGAGCAGTAGTTTTTATGAATGGGATATGGCCCAGGGTCTCCTGCTCTGATATCACAGTAATTAGAAATCCGAATGGAACGGATGTTCGTCCCTGCTAAGGATTAACGAGATGTTGGAAAAAAAGAGAAGGCTTAGATTATGTTGTGAACAACGTAAGAGTGGATGTTGAGTAGGTGGTGTTTCATATTATTCCAGTTTTCTTATCATCAGGGTATTTCATACATGTGAATAAATACTTTGTAGGTCTATTTCTTACGTAGGTCCCCTTTCCTTCCCCTGTAGAGCTTCATAGCAAACAGTGGCAGGAGTATTTGCCAGTAGATTAGCAAGATTTTATTCTTTCTGACACGTGTATTTGTTTTACAAGTGCTTAATGAAGTGGGCTTTGCTGGTCTGGTTCACTGCTATGTATAGAAGAGAGCCTACAAGGGCTGTCGAGCCGTGTGAGCTTAGGGGATGGGGGAAATATTTCTTTCAAGATAAAAATACGTAGCCCTGATAACGTCATGTAATACTGAGCCCTGGGAATGGTCCCTGCCGTGTCTGAGGTTCCTTCTGACGCCTGTTTCTGCACTGCCCTTTTTCTTAAAATCCTCTGAGCAGAAGGATTTACCCCTAGGTTTCATACATATCTTCATTATAGGCTTTACTGCTATCCTCAGAACAAAACTAATCACTTTGTCCCAAACTCTATCGTTCTAAGCTTCGGTTTTATTTCTTTAGAAAATTGAAAGTGTAAGTTGTACTCTCTCCTGGCACCTGAACCAAAATTGTGAGTTTCGCTGCTGCTTTGCATTAAAAGACACAAACACAACGTTCAACTCTGAGCACAGGCGGTGGCATTTCGATGAACAAAAATAGAAGTGAAGTAAAAACAAACAGAAAAGGGGGGTTGTTATCATTAAATCATTTTTTTTTTCTTCCTCTTTACGTAGGTTCCTCAAAATTAGCACTATGACTGATGGAGACTATGATTATCTGATCAAACTCCTAGCCCTTGGAGACTCTGGGGTTGGAAAAACAACGTTCCTGTACAGATACACCGATAATAAATTCAACCCCAAATTCATCACGACAGTAGGGATAGATTTTCGGGAAAAACGAGTGGTGAGTTGCCTCATACGAATGAAACATTCTTTTTTTTTCTTTATTCATTTCTGCTGAGAACAAATTTTCTGTAAATGTGTACTGCCTCTCTTACTGCAGGGTGTAGCACGAGTGGACAGTGCTTTTCCTGGTCTAGTTTTGGCTGAAAGAAATCGTAATTAGGAAGTGGATAAAGGGGAAAAATGCCATTATCCTTATCCTGACATTGGATAGTCAAGTGGTTTATTGCACGTCAGTATAAAAGGATGTTTCCAAGAGGAGGTTTCCATAGTGCTAGTGAGTGAGGTGTGTTTCTGACAAGGAATATTTCCGGTCCCCAAACTTAGAGTTTAAATAGAAATACGGAAGTTTAGAGAAGCACAGAAGTTTCAGCTCGTTCCACATCAGCCAGGAAACTAGTGAAGGCACAAGAAGTGGTTCCACTGGCAGAACCACGCCGCTCCTCGGGGTCGCTGGCAGCGGCCAGGCTGGAGGCTGAGCATACGGTTCAGCCATCAGGAGTCTCCTCGTAGCTTAGGATCGATGTTCCACTTAATGCACAGTGTGGAGCCTGCTCTGCCGTGCTTTTGGTTCTTTGGTGTTAAATAAAAAGATGAGAGTCTTCTGGAGTGTCAGTCAGATGCTTTTTGTGGCTACGAGAGCGCAGTCGCTTTGTTTTAATTTCATGTGACTAATGTATCCGTTCATAGATCCCGACAACTGATAACGGGCTAGATACAGGGGACAAATTCAGCTTTCTAATAGGAATCCTTCTATCTTGCTTGAACACTAAAAACATGAGAAATACAAGATATTAGACCCTGGTCAATTACCTTAGTCATTTCCTTAATAAAAAGAAATGTAAATACTTGCCCAGTTGAAAGATGGAGACCTCTTTAAATTTGCTTCTTTTTAACTTAACATTTAAAGCTCCCATTATCTCACTAGAACCCCATAAAACGATGGGCATCGCTCCCTTATTCGCCTTCATCTTCCCTGGCGACTTTTTCACGACCGCCAGTACTTGTAGCTGCTGCTGGGAGTTCAGTTTTGCCCTGGTGACAGGGGTTCAGGGGTCTCCCCCAATAAGAGAACATTGGATCTGGATCACATCTTCAATTTCTCACAATCTGTGCTACACCAGTTCAGGCCAGTTAAACATAGCACTCAGGTCGCAGTAGAGCCTGGCTCCTTCTCTGCGCTGTGGAGTCGCACCGATATAATAAGAGTAAAATATTAAAAAACCACAGTTTTATTGCAAGGAAATGTCTGAACATGCAAATTGCCAGGATATTCTTCTCCTGGCTGGTCAGACACTCATTAATGGGTTTTGAACATGGGTGCTGGATTCTTTTCAGAAGGTTGAACTTCTCTGCTAAAGGTTGCAGGCAGATTTCTCCCGTGATTTTCCATTAGCGTATGTTTTTGGGGTAAGATAGTTTATAAGCGTGGAAGAAGCTACAAGTTACATGAAATTACCAGCTTTGACATGGAAGAAAAGAGGTCCAAAAGGTTAAACAGGTGGTGGTTTTCTCTTGTGTAAAAGCCGTATTAAAATTGCTAAAGAGAGTCTGCTAAAGTACCTCAGATAACAAAACCACCTCATTTTCTCCCTCTGCCTTTTCCTGCTAATTTACACCCTTTTTCTGTTTAAGAAAGAATTGAGCCCCGGCGAAAGGTCACAGTGATTTTATTTTTTTTTTTTATTATTTTTTTTTTTCAAGCGCTGGGGGTTTGCGGTCGCAGTCAGTAAGGAAGTCATTAATGTCCAACAGAAGTTAATGAAGAAAAAAAATGCTTTTTATAATAGTGGTTAATTCTGTCAGCCAGCTGTAAAGTTTGTAAGAACGGCAATGAAACAGAGCGCAGACAAAGCTGGCTCAGCACAGTGCTATGCCAAGCTTTAAAGAATTGGTATCTAATTTGAAGTTACTAAATATGACCAAATTATCTTTAAAGTGCAGCTTTCAGAGGCATTTCATGTGCCTCCTGGGTTTTTAAATATTATTATAAGCAGCCTCTGAAGTGGCTTTTAGAGGTAAGAGTCAGCTTTTACTGAAGGATTTTACTCCTTGCACAAAATATAACAGTCTGTGACCTGAGGGATGGATTTTGGTGTGGGCTGGAATGATTTGAATCTTTTTCTTTTTTTTTTTGCAGGTATACAACAGCAGAGGAGCTAATGGATCTCCAGGAAAAGCCTTCAAAGTCCATCTCCAGCTTTGGGACACGGCCGGCCAGGAAAGGTAACAGAGTTCAGCTCATCGCAAAGCACTTCTCAGCTTTTACATGTTTCTGGGTAAATCATCAGTCCGTGCAGGTGAAAAATAGCAGAAATCCTTGTATTTTAGGCCAAGAAAAAGATCTTCCAGAAATAAAGCTTTTCCTGACACTGCTTTGATGCAGTGATTGGAGGATCTCAGAAAACAGGGCTGGAGGAACTGAGGGTGGAGAGGACGTGGCCTCATTTCTGCCACACGTGGGTTATTGGTTCATATTGGTTCACCAGCTTTTTTGGTTTGTGCTGTTATTTTGGCTTCATAACACATTCCAAATCTCCTCTGGAAGATGCCCTATAAGCTACCTAAGTGTCTCATGCTTGTATTTCACCTATTTTCTGCTAAATTGCATGGTGAGGCCTGTTCTGTTGGAGGTGCCCAGCGCACAGGACTGCACTGGCATGCGTGTAGCCATCAGGCTGAGGGAAGTCATTATTCCTTTTCACACAGCACTTCTGGGGCCACATCTGGAATTCTGTTTCCATTCTTGGGAAGCCCGGTGCCAGATACTTTTTACTGATAAACTGAATTCCCGTGGGGTGTCGTTAGAACAGGTCAGGAGGCAGAGACATACCCTTAAATCCTCTCCAGTTGACGTGTCCCGGGCTTGTTCAGACTTTTCTGTGATGAGCAAGCTTTCTGTTCCATCCTGCCCCAGGCCTGTTCCAGCCTCTCTCATGCAAACGGGATGGAGAATTCTAGTTTAAGTCTTAGTGCTGAATAGCATGGAATAATTCCTTTTTATCTTACTTTTATGGTTTGGGTTGGTTGCCTTCTTTGCAGCAACATACCATGGTTGGTGTTTCGAGTTCATGACTGAGCAGAATCCTCCTTTGCAGAAGGATTCTTTTACCCAACCAGTTGTTTCCCCTCTTTGTGTGTGCAGTTGTTTGTTCTTCCCAAAGACTTGGCACTATTAAATTTCATCCCATTTTTGGTTTTTAAAGGGAGAGGTGTGCATACTGCTCTCTTAAGCTTCCCCTGGCCAGTAACGCGCGCTGGTTTTCACTCTCGTAAATTGCGTGAGGTTGCCCTTGGTGTGGCTGCTGCTGTCGTCTGTCAACGAGGGATGAAAATGTGACTCACCCCTATTTGCTGTGTCACAGTGACTGAAGCGCGGCCGACCGAAGCGGGCTTTTTTCTTCTTTGCCCAGTGGGGAGGAAGAAAAGTCGTGATGAGGCACATTTCAGGTTTTCGGAGTGAGCGGTGCAGATCCCATAGGCTTTTTGCCACGGGAGGGGTTGCTGCTGGATGAAAAGAAAGCTGGGATTTTGTGTCTGCATCTCTTATCCTTACTCTCAAACCCTTTCCCTCCGCAAGAGGCTGAACATTTTGAGGCTACATTATTTTTTCTCACTGAAAAAAACCCCTAAAAGTAGCGTCTGACATGATTCTGTGGGAGCTTTTTTTAAATTGCCGTGGATGTGTGGGATAAAATACCAGTTACCATTTCTGGTACTGCTGGTTTAGTGCTGGTTTGTGCTGAATACAGAACACCTGAGTGCCATTGCACGGTTTCCCAGCAGGCTCTGAAGGTTTTAATATTATTTGGGCTTTCTTTATGTGCATGACTTGACCAGGTTTGTGACCTTTTGGTGACAAACAGGGGGAACATTTCCCGGTTTGTAGTTTCATCCAGCTCCGTGGCTTTGCAGGAAACTTGTGACCAAGGAGAAGTTACCTCTTCCTTTTAGCTGAGCTTCCCAGCAGACAGTCACATCCAACAGCCAAAAGCATGTAAACAAATGCCTAATTTCCTTTATTTTCTTTAATATTGGCTTTGTCAAGTAGTGCACGTTCGTCGATTTAAGTGTGTGTAATCTCAGTGGGTGAATCCGTTTCTATCACTGTGATCTTGTGAAACACTAAATGCTTCGGTATCTTGTTGGTTTTTTTTTTAACCAAACTTCTTCTCTCCATCTCACTCTGGGTTCAATCAGGCAGAATTCGAACTAATAGATTAGTCACTGACAATGTTTATATTCTCACATATAAGCTTCCTCTGGTAAATTACTAACACACTGATTAATAAATGTTGACTGGTGTGATGCATCGTGGCTAAAATGAAAGTCAAAGATTACTTTATTTAGTTTTACTTCCAAGGGAACGTACGTTCACTACATCTTGCAGACTCTTCAGATTTGAAGGTATGTTTTAAATAGAATTTTTCCACAAGCAATTCATAAAAGGTTTACTTTATGGCTTTTTCCTTTACTCAGTTCAGGCTTGCCAGAAAAGTGCTTACCTTCGAGATGGCTTTGTATTAATAGAGCCACGTCTTTTTTTCTTCCGTCTTCAGGTTTCGAAGTCTCACCACAGCGTTTTTCAGAGATGCCATGGGCTTTTTGCTAATGTTTGATCTCACCAGCCAACAGAGCTTCTTAAATGTCAGAAATTGGATGAGTAAGTAGAAGCGTGGAGCTCGCGTTTATCGGTTGACTTGAAGCTTTCTTGGGTATTTTGGCCTTCAAGACTTCACGGGCGTCATTGTTCGTGAGCTGGAAAGTGCTTAAAGAAAGTAGTTATGTCTAGTGCTGCCATAAGTGGGGTCCTTGCAGCCTGTAATTTGGGGTGAAAGCTTCAGCAAATTGGAAAGACACATGCTCTTTTTTTGCACAGTAGACTGGTTTGGGGCATATTCTTGATAATCTTGTTCAGATTTGGTACAATTTGATTCTGTTGCCTCTTGAAAATTCGTGGCGTTTGGCACTTCCTTGGCCATACCCCATGTTTTAGGTGAGACACAGGAGTTTGGAAAGTGTACTTTGCTTATCGCTGTTATCTTTATGGCGTGGTTTCTATTTGTAAAGCAGCATGTGATTCCTTCCTGTCTCCTTTGAGGTTTAAATTAAAATTCAGATTGGGCTTTGAGGGTTTGGTTTGAAAGTGCGTAGTGTTGGCTGTTGTTGGTTTTCCTGCAACTAGACTAAAAGTGAAACAGAAGTTAAGTTCTTAAAATTTGTTTTTAATTGAGGGTATTTAGAGTCCTGGAGGAACAGAGGCCAGGACGTTTCCAGCTGTTTTTCCAGCAAACAAGCTGAAGTGAGAATAATGTAAGAATCCAGACAGCTTTGTGAAAACAGCTCCATCAGATCGTATCTAGCAGAGACGTTTCTTCGTCAGAGATTCCATCCTCCCACTAAACAATCCCTGTCATCATAATCTGCTGCTGCCTTCCAAAGCACTGTGTTCAGTGCACCTCGTTGTGGTTAATTCTTATCGTATATTGGTAAAATAAATACTGCAAATAATTTTCTGGTGCCATTTCTCCTTCCTATTTTGAAGAATTCCCCTTAGCAAGTAAACGTATGGCAAGGATATGTGTTTGGCACGAAGTGGTTGGCTGGTTAGTCCAGGATGTTTTGAGGTGGGGAGCAAGAAAGGTGTTTTGAATTGCTTTGTCAACAATCTTGGTCTCTAAGGTGCTTCCAGCCTTCTCTTTACTCCTGTTTATTTTTGTTTCTAGGTCAGCTACAAGCCAATGCATATTGTGAGAATCCAGATATAGTCTTAATTGGTAATAAAGCTGATTTATCAGACCAAAGGGAGGTAAACGAAAGGCAAGCAAAAGATCTGGCAGACAAATACGGGTAAGCAAATTATAAGAGAAGCTAAATTTGGTCTATAACTGTGTGGTATGTGTAGCTGAGACATCCAGAATGATACCCAACTTGTCACACTTTCAGACCAATCTGTTTGAATAGGAAATAGGTAGAATGAACCACAGTACTGTTGTAGTTCGGCCAAAATAATACAATATGAAAATTAAGGCTGGAATGGAACAATCTCACTGGGAAACTGCATTCTTGGGCTGTTGGCTTGTCCTGAGAGTTCAGGGCAGAGTACACCAAAGGCAGATGAAGGCTCTGTCATGTACTAAATAACTAACAATGTTTATAATTTGCTTTTCTAGTTAATTTGGAAGCGGAGACACCTGTGGATTTTCATCAGGTTCTAGATGTATGGTCAAACTGAATTTGTTCTGCTTTTTCCCAATGGATAGTAAAGGCTGTTTGTTAATGGTCGTTTTCCTAATAAGCCTGCCTTCCACACTTCTTTGTGCTAATAATACCTGCAGAACCTCCTGCAACTAGATAAATTGGCTGTATAATATAGTTAGCAAAGAGTGCTGTGCCCTTACACGGGCAAAAAGAATGTGTACTCTTAAATTTTCAAAGAGAATTGGGCCAGCAGCAGGAGATGGGCTGAGGGACTATAAGGAGTGATAAGAAAATCAGACTTAAAAATATTAAAAGAATATATAAGAGTTGTGTGCAGGCAGGTAAGGAGAACAGTGATACTGAGGAGAAGGTAGCTCGTGCCAGATTCCATAAGATGGAAGTGCTGGAGCAATCAATAATCCTCTCTTCTGAAAAAGAGGATTTGGAAGGCAATATTCTGGACTCAAAGGGGATTTCAGAATGGAAACATCTCAGTTGTGCTTATAAGTAGACAGGAAGGGAGGGAGATGGCACTTACAGGGACTGCTAAATAGCAATAGTTTAACTGTCTGCCCCCCCAAAAAGTTTTCTGGTATGTTCTGTAATTTTCTATAATCCACACCTAGGTTTCTCTTTAAAATAGACTTTCTGAAAGGCTTTTTCAGCCAAGGTTTGTTCTAATGTTACCTCAATTTGAAGTGAAAAGGACACGCTTTGTAAATTAATGGGGCATTTTTGTGCTGGTGTCATCACCCCAGTTTGTGCTTGGAACCGGCGTTTGGGTTCTGCCCAGTGGGGAAATAGAGTCCCAAAAAAACCGGAATTCTCTCCCTTTCATTGCACTGAGAGTGTTGGAAAGAACTGAGTCTTGTCTTTAAAAGCCTCTCCAGCCAACCTTTTCCTTTTCCCCCTAGCATTCCCTACTTCGAAACGAGCGCTGCCACCGGCCAGAACGTGGAGAAGGCCGTGGACACGCTTCTGGACTTGATAATGAAGCGTATGGAGCAGTGTGTGGACAAGACACAGGGCTCCGACACAGCCAACGGAGGCAGCTCGGGAAAACTAGAGTCGGCAAAACCGGAGGAGAAAAAGTGTGCCTGCTAAACATCACCCTCTTAAACTGTGAGAACCAAGGGAAAAATAGTTCATCAGAATACGCCTGACCTACCACCAAATTCAAAGCGGCTCTCTCGAGCCCTGCACGGAAGCAAAGTTAACGTTGTTTTAGCGGGATTGTGCATTTTTTTTCTCCAAAGAACTGGTATAAAACTTAAAGCTGTGTTTCGATGAGGCTCTTGTGCTGAAATGATTCTTCCTGATATGGTGCCATCGTCACAGAAAACTCTCCCACCTCTTCTTCCCCTTTCCTTTTTCCCCCAGCCCTCATCTTTATTTTTCATGGGTTCAGGATACTGAATAGAGGAAAGTAGCTTTATTTTTGTAAAAAAGGAGGGAAAGACCCTATTGTCTGCATACACTGGATACTGAAATTAAAATGGAGGTGGGTGGTTTTCTAGGCCATTTTTCCACAGAATCCTGTTTCTTTATAATATTTAATCTGCATCAGGGACCATGTGTTTTCCAAGGCAGAGACAGAAAAGATTTTATATGGCCTATTAAGAAAAACCTTTATCACTTGCACAGATTAAGTGATGCTGTGAATCCGTCCTGACTGAATCACTGGCGGCTGAGGGGGGGGTGGGTGGTGTGTTGTGTGTGTGGTTTGGGTTTAGGGGGCAGGGAAGTAGGGCATTTAATTTAAAAAAAAATAATAACTAGATATATATGTATAAAAATTATCAGGGAATTGCGCAGCATTGCTTGTGTTGCAAATAATCCAAGCGGGAATTGGAGCGTTAGGAGAAAAAGTATGGAGAGGAATATTGTCACGCTGCAGGGACAGTTTATAAAGAAAAGAGTATAATGTATGGGAACAGAGATAAACTATATTTTATGAAATAACTTCTTACCATTAGCAAAGAATATTTTACCCCCCCTTACCTTAACAGAACTTTTTTTTCTTCTTTTTCTCTGGGTAACTGCATATGGCAGGTAGGACATAGGGAAGAACCTGCGGCTGTTGGCGATGCTTGGAAGGGAACTGTAAACTCCCCCGTGCTGTGTCTTTGGGGGGTCCTCTGGATGCTTAGGTTGTCACCAGAGAAGAGCTTTTTCAGGCTCAACGTGGAAAAAATGTGAGGTGGGGACTTGGAATGACGGGAGTCTGGAATGCGTGAGGGATTAGGAGTGAATTGCAGAAGTTTGTAGGTGTCTTGGTGCCAAGGGTAGGTTGCTCACCCTGTGCTGCAGGAGAGGGGTGCAATGCACCTTCTTCTAGTGAAATAAGTTGCTTATCACAGACAAAAACCAATACAGGAAAAAGATAAAAATACTATATTTATAAGCATAGCTCATTTTCTAAAGTTACAGCATATTTATTAGTTTTTCCTGTCCTTTTTTTTTATGTAGAATAACCGTTCTGTTTTGAAACAGGTGATAGTTAAAGGTCTATCTGTGTTTATTGCGCTTTAAGCTACTTTAAAATCACTTGGGAGGGTGCAGATTGGGGTGGGGGGGGAACAGATCTCTTCACAAGTCAAGCTGCTTAAGTTGGGTTAGCAGGATTGCAGGCTTATATTTATTTAAATATTTACAGCTTTGATTGAAAATGGCAAAGTTTTGTGAATAGCAAGCTCGTAAAGCATTCCGGTGAGAATTTACTGGATTTGCTGCTGAAAAAATAACAGGTTTTTCTGCCCAGCTCCTAAACTGATGTTTACGTGATGATTTGGCGTGTTAACGGGGCAGATGGTACATCTGCAGGAGCAGACCCATTGGGTGAGTTACCAAACAGCTGGGATTACCATGCCAGAGATTTAACTTGCAGGCTGTAAAGTTTATATAAGTGATGGACTATACCTAAAGGCGATACGTAGTGTATCCTCTACAACAGGTATAACGCAGGTCCTTCTAGAGGCTATAAACAGCCTCAAGGGATGGAAAAGCTGTTGTGGTGGCCAACAGGCAATATCCCAAGTAGATGGTGTAATTAGGCTGGTACTCAGATAGATCCCTCAGTTACCTGAGATACGGAGGCTGGAAAGTCAGGGTTTTCTTTGAAGTTTTATTGCTTTTTGATATGTAGCATGAAATGTACACGTAATTTAAAAAAAAATAATTCGTAATATGTCTCAAATTCCTTAAAATGATGATCTGAGGAGCTCCCTGTCTCGCTTGCAAAGAAATCCCTTGTTTTGTGGCCTCGGATTTTCACTGTTGAATCCGAATCCTCTGTTGAGCAGGGGGTGAAAGAAGTTGCTCAGAACAGTAAATTACCCACAGCCAAAGCGTGTTTCCCAGAGCAGCTGAAATACCGCTTGTCTAAACGCTGAAACTATTATCCCCAAAGGATATTACCATCAGAACTTTGGAGGAAAAGAAGAGAAGTTGAAACATCCTTTTCTGGTAGGTGGTTTAGTAGCTCTTGATTATTAAATTTGGAAAAGAGGAACATGATAAGTGATTCTAACTGGTTACTGACAGCTTTGTGGTTTGTCAGGGTAACTCTCTGCAAAAAAATAGATAATTAGCTCTTATTAAAAATTGCCTTCTGTCCCCTCTCCATCGTAGTTTGACTCTTGTTCCTTTTTTTCCTCAGAACTCTTCTTCTTGGGTTTCCCATGCCCACCAGCAGGTTCTCATTCTTCTACATCCGCTTGGCGACGTCCGTTTGTCTTCCTGCAGCGTCGCGGCTCTTGCGAACCTCCCCCCCCGAGCAACTGCAGCCCTGCAGGGGTGACTCAGGGCCACTCCTTGCTGCCGTGGTAGGAATTGAAAGCGATAGTAATGCTAAGGTTCACAAATTCTCTGTCATTTCCAGGAAATAATGATCACTCCCGCAAAGAACAAACGCTACAGGGGGCTACTCAGTCTTACGGAGCCATGCCTGTATGGAAAGGAATTTTTCTATCCCATGAGCTGGATAGACCCTCTCTCTGTTCTATCCAGGGCCCACTTACAGGTTTGAAGGGCTTTCCTCCGCTTTTCCTGTAGCTCTGGAATGGATTTTTTGGTGCTAAGCCACCCCTAGGGTGGTTAGTGCCATCCTGTACAGGCTGCTGTGACACCGGTGAGATGCAGCGTGGTGGCACGGCACTCTGCGAGTTCCAGCTCTTCTGGCTGCGCTGGGAGCTCCTGAATGTATCCCTCGCTGGAGCCACGAATCCTACAGTTCCCATCCTTTGCACTCCTCTTGCTCCAAACGTTTCACTTTGATGTGATTCTTCCAGGTCACAACCCTGGGAAATGGATTTGCTTTCCCTCGACATCTCTGGTAGGATATAGCCTCATCCCATCTGTCCTGCTAGGACTTGAAGCCAGATTCTGGTGTTGGGAAATGGGGTTTATGCTTATTTGAATTGGAAGTTAAGCGTTTTGAGCACAGATACAGCTTGTTTGCAAGCCTGATCAATATCCTGCATCAGGGCTGGAGAGGGAGAGAAGGTCCTGTGATGCTTTATCCAGGGTGATACTGAAAATGCAATGTCAGTGCAGTTATTCTAACCCTGCGGGCTTTCACATTTCGGTCCAGGCACTGGTTTCGCTTTTTGTGTCCTTTTAGAAATCCTTTATTTCAGTTTTCCAGCATCCCTCCAGTACAGTGCTCTCTGCAGCCTTTATGGGGCAACGTGTGGGGTAATTCCTGACCTGAACAGTGCTGTGCGCTGCCAAAGGTGACAGTAATCCCCATCCTTCTGGGGCGTGACTTGTGGGATCTTAACGCTGAGAATAATTAATTTTGGTTTCGTTTTCTCTCTCCTTCTTGCCTTCCTCGTCGCCAGCAGCCAGTCAAGTTACCCAACTTCTTGTTGAATCCCTTCCCTTAATCTTCTTGGCGTGTCCCAGTTCCCTCCTGTACACAGCGTAGAGCTTCTTCATCCTGATCTGCAGGTATTTTTGCTCTCCCAGTTTTAAGCAGGAATGTAAAAATGTGGCATCAAAAGGTGTTAATACACCACGTTAGAGTGGTGCTGGCCTGTGACTGTAGGGGCTGGTGGCCCTCTGGTCACTGCTGCTTCCCTTTGCCTGCAGCCTTTGGGTCGCTGTGTCTCGGTGGAGGAAATGGTGTCCTTTACCCGTCGCTAAATATTTGCGTGGCCAAAAGTCCGGTGCCAAACTCTAGGGTTGCTGCTGTGGTTCTGAACTGCCAAACTTAGTGACTTTAGAGCCTGTGGGTCATCCTCGGAGGAGGGAGGAAGCTCAGGGTCAGCAGGGAATGTCCTTAAACTGATGCTGCTGCTCTTACTTTGCCATTCGAGCATCCTCTGCTCACCCTGCCCTCACCTTCCCCGGCCCCTGTTGGAGTAGCAGCACCAAGACCTTTTTGAGGAGGGCAAGAAGGGAAATGTGCTGTTGTCAAATGTTGTTATTATTATTATTCTTTTTTTTTTGATGCATGCATTGAAATTGAATTTATGCCACCTGCCTTTACGTTACGCCGCTGTGGTGCCTCGGCCAGCCCTGCCACCAGTTGGGTGATGGGAGATGCTGGGCAGTGCCAGGGTAGGGTCCTGCCCTGCTTTCCATCCTCGGGAATGAAACAGGAGCTGGGCGGAGGGGTGGGAATACCTGGGGCTGGCTGGAAATTGCAGGATAGAAGCGGTGCTAAAGGTTTAGATAAGAGAAATGCTCTTAAACTTAGTGTTTACCAGAGAGCCCAGTTTGGAAAGTTACTTAAGCTTGTGTGTAATGGTTGAACTGGGTCTCTTCAAAGTCAGGAGCTATTGCCAGGGCAAAACAATTACAGCTAAAATGGTGTAAAATGAGGAAAAAAACCAAACCTGCACAGAAGTACCACGAACATACAGATGTGAGTGAGCTTGGTTTTATTTTATTTTAAATCTTGTCCAGCCACGAAGCAAATTATGCTGTCAACTGAAAAAAGGCCAGGAGAGTATTAATGACTGTTCTTTAGGGCATGGTTTTTAGATGCTTAAGCAGATACTCTCCTTGGAGGGTCTGTTGGTGACATGTAGCAATACCTGTCCAGAGCCCCCAGAGTGTTCGAAACGGCCGGGGGCCAGGAGATAGCATGTGGCACATCATCTATTTTAGGCTTCACCAACATTTAAGCTGCTTTCATTCTATGAGGTATTTTTATCTGTGATCAGCTAGTACCGTGTGGGTTTTTTTTCCCTTGTTCTAGTGACTCACCTCCAAATCGAAGCATTTGGCAGGAGCCAGCTCTGCCCTGGCAGGTACCAAACTGCAGTTACTTTTAAGTAACTTTTGTCTTTTCTATAGCCTTTGCCTTCTGTGGCTTTTTACAGGCGATTGCAAGAGGGAAGGTATTTGCTTCTCTAAAAAAAATTTTAAAAAGGGGGGTTTAGGTGCCTGAAATGTGTTTTGTTTTGTTTTTTTAGAAGGAGGAAACATAAGGCAAGAACAGGCGATTTGCCGACTGTGACTGGCAGTGGGTATGATGTAGCAAAAGATAATATGAAATATTGCCTCGTTGTCTTGGTAATTTTCTAAAACCTGATTGCCTTAACTGTTTTTCAAAGGCTACATCTTCTTTAACATGCTGGATGCGAAGGGTTCTCATACATACGTTTACATTTTCGAGGACTGGGTCATGTAAGAATGTTTATTAAAAGCTGTTTAAGATGTGACTTTGATACCTGCTCCGTAGGGACTCTTTCAAGGTAAGAAGTTTTATCTCCTAGAATTATTTCAATCCCACGGATATAATTAAAGTTAAAAAAACAATAAATATATATATAACAATCTGGAGCTGTTATTTTAAAATTTGTATTCTTGGCACTATAATTGAAGAAAAGTAGCAAGCGTAAAAATAACCTCAAGTGACTGCTATTTTTATACAGGTGTGAACACTGTAGGAGTTTCAGACCATGCTCTGATCTTTCTTACAAAGGAAAAAAAAAAAAGTGTTGGAACTGATGTCAAGCTGTTAAAATGAATAATTTTTTTACCTGACTGCTAGGAGACCTGGCTTGAGGCATCTTTAAAGAGAAAGCTAAGTTTTCCCAGCTTCTTCCCTATCTTAATTCTTCTACTTTAGACATAAGTTTCCCCCACACCTCCTTATAGCATAAGTTTTGTATTGGTTTTTTTTTTTTTTGTCCCAGAGGATGCTGTTGACTTGGGCCTATTCTCTTTGATGCTGGGCAGATCTGTTTCTAATTTATGAGTAGTATTATTATTATGTCTATCTGAACTAGTTAAAGGCAACAGAGGAAATGATTCTTTGCTACGTGCTTTTGTTCCCTAGGGTTACCTGGTTAAAATAGAACTTTAGAAAATAGACCCTGAAGTTGTCCATGCTCATCGTGCAAATAGGGCTTTAATGGACAAACTGTATATTAAAAGAAGCCTGTTGTATTTGACTCACTTTACTTATGGAAGTTAAATGGTTCTTTTTTGGTTTTCTTAAGGTATATTTCACCTTCTGGATAAACACTAAGCATCCTGTATCAATGACCTTTTAAGTGTTTTCCTTCTGTTCCGCTCCTGTAAAGCATGTTTTTTGTTTGTCTTCAACAGATCTGTGCTATGCCTAGTGCTCTGAGTGTGATTTGAAACTATCTTGAATACAAATAAGCCTTTTTTTTTTTAATTATTATTATTAATTATAATTATTATTATAGATGCCCCTCGATGGGAGCGTGGCACTTGCTTCCCCGGTGTTAATGTCACTCTGTTGTACCAAAGTACCCGTGGCTTTAAAACATACTGTCAACCGATGTCACTGGTGTCTGGGTTTGTGTAAAACAGCTGAGGAATGTATCCTGTGACTCAGTTTCTGCACTGTTATTTTCCAGAATAAAAGTACATTTTTAAAGCTGGTGTTTCAGCTGGGGTTTTTTTTGGGGGGGGGGTGGAAGCGGAGGCTTCACCCCCCCTCAGAGGCACAGCCTAATTAGGCAGCTGAGGAAAATAAGTGGAGGAGCAGGGATTTTTCAGGCTGGCAGAGGGTTGCTGAGGGGGGCATCAGCACCCATCCTGCCCCGTGGCAGCTCAGCGGTGGCACCCTGACTTCAAATTGAGCCGGTTTCCTCCAAAAGAGGGATGGGAAAGGACTGGCCACCAGCTCCTTGACGAGGAAACGGTACAATTTACCAAACTCACCCTCTTAAATGGTGAGAAGAACCTGCCCAAGCACACACACAACCTGCCTCGCCCCGCTATTAAGCGGGTGCCAAGCTTTTATTTGCACCTCCATCCCGGAGTGACACCATGTGTGAAGAATTTACCTCAAGTTCGATAAGAAAAGGAACAAACTGAAACTTAGTACCTTTAGGCCTTATTGAAGTATCAACGCTGTTCTTTATTTCTCTTTTTTTGTTTTCCAAACGCTGCTCCGCCTGCATGTTGGGGATGGAAGACAGACCAGGGAGGAGGCCGTTCCTTCTGTCCCACGGCGTGGAGCTAAACGTGAGTGTGCAAAGCCACTGTCACTCCCCTGGGGACACCGTTTAGCTCCCGAGGGGTGCCACAACTCTCGGACAGGGAGACTGGTGGCCACCAGCACCTGGAGAAAAACCAGCCCTCCCACCTGCAGCTGTGGTTTTCTTCTGCAAAAAAGGGTTTCAGTCATTGGGAAGGCTCAAGGAAGAACTTCACGCTCCCACTGACGCGGGCAGAAAACTTACTCTTTGCCATGGAAAGTTTTTCAGGAAAGCAAGATCCGGGTTAACCCAGAAAGGGATCTGCTCCCTCCTTGCCCGAGGACACGGTGACGTTACGCTGCTGCTACGCCTGAAACACGCTGTGTGGCCGCCTGAAAGGACAGGACCGTGGCTCCAGCTCCAGCCGCAGCTGGGGAAGTGGCAACTGTACCAACGTGCCAGGTAGCCAAAGGTTGATTTTATAATCTTAACCTAAATGAGAGTCACATTAATCTTAGTCTCTGCACTGGAGCAGGTCTGGCTGAGCTGATCCAGCCACGTTCCCCAAGGCATGGCCAGGGCTGTCTTTGCCATTTGGGCCAAGCTCACCACCTCTCTCACCAGCTCTCCTCTTCTTTCCAGGTTTATTCTTCCAAGTGCAGCTCCGCAGGGCCACTCCTGTGCCACATTTTGGAGAGAGGCAACACGTGCTGAAGGTGCTTCGCAGTAACAAAGAGGCCGGAGGAGTTACAGGTTGCAGCACAAAGTCCTTCTGACAAAGGTAGGAGACAAACATCCAGTCGTGCCTTTAGCTCTCTTGCTTCCTCAGCCTGCTGAGCATCAGGTAAGGGGATGGTGCTCCTAAAGCTCCAACATCTCTTGAGGCGCTGCAAGGTGAAGCACAAGGAGGTAGAGATCACTCAGATCTGTCTTAAACCCACCACAACCACATACAAAATAAATCAGAGGTTTATAACTATGGCCCTGGTTACGGAGGAGCTGACTGAGAGCAGAAACTGGTGTCCAGATCTACTCCAGCAAAGGACTGTACCCCCCAGGAAAAGCTCCTGGGGGAAAAGCTCCTCCAGTTCATCTATAGCCATGCCCAGGTTTCTGCAGATACCCTTGGTTGATGTGCTGAGCATGCCCCAATCTCAGATGGATGGCTACGTGGGAGTCAGGACCTTGGGCTACCACCACCCCACCACCAGCTACTAAGTTTGAAGCAGAGCTTCAGTTTTTCCTCTCCTCTGTAGAGGAGGTAATCACTGGAGGATAAAGTTTGCTTGCTCCCTGCAAGAGCCGTGGGCTCAGCTGTCCCCATGGACCCTCCTCACATAACTCACTCTGTCCACACAGCTCTGGAAACTTTAGCCTTGGGCCGGCCGGACCAGAACTCCACACTGTCCTTCAGCTCTTTGTTCTGCAAAGAAAAAAATAAGAATAAAACAAACCCCTCTCAGCGTAACGTCGCAGACAAGGGACAAGCCTGGATGCCAGCTAGGACCTGCTGCTCCTCTAGAAAGGTTTTTAGGAGACTGGGGTGGATTCTTTTTGTGGGTTTTGGTTGGGTTTTTTTAAGAAGAAAATGATGAAAAGATGCAGTGCAAAGAAATATCACCCCGACAGCGTCCTACTGACACAAGCCCAGCAGTGTGAAGGGGCCACTGACTGCAGAGAACTACTTTTGCTCTCTCCCTTCAATCTATCTTTCTATTTTTGGACTTTACCCGTGCTTCCAGCGCAGTCAGCTTCTCTGTCAGGTTCTCGATTTTTTTATCATGGCTTCTGAGTTCGTTGTTCAGTTTCTCCGCCTGAGAGGGAGGAAATAAAGTTTGTAAGAGATTTGGAACCTTAATACATCAAAAATGCCTCTGTGTTGAACAAAACCACAGAGTTAAACGTCTCATCGCACCAGGGGAATCACAGACCATTCACATCCTTAGTCTTTTAGAACAGAAGAACTTGAACTAATTGATTAATTGATTTATAAACAATTTCTCAACAGACGGTGTCACGTTTTCCTTAGTATAACAAGTCTACTCTTGTGGTATGTACAGAAACCTGATTACAAAAGCTAATTAGCGTGGGACATTGCCTTAGCTGCTTGGGAAAAGTCTCTGTTGGCTTTGCTCATGGCAGCAGATTCACCAGCTTCACGTGAAACCAGCTGCAGGGTGGGAGCCTCTGGCAGAAGGGGCTCTAAGGTCTCCCTGGAGCCTCCAACTCTCTCAGCCTGTACTCCCAGCAGAGAAGCTCCAGCCCTCCCAGCATCTTTGTGACCAACAGGTCCATGTCCTTCTGCTGTTGGTGGCCCCAGAGCTGGAGGCAGCACTGAGGGGGGGGTCTCCCCAGAGCGGAGCAGAGGGGCAGGATCCCCACCTTATCCTGCTGGCCACACAGCCCGGGATGCGGGGGACTTTCTGGGCTGCCAGGGTGTGTGGAGCTTCTCATCCACCAACACCCCCAATGCTGAAATGCAAACGGATGTCTGAATGTGGGGGTGCACAAACCCAGGCACCGCTGCTCCTCCCCAGCACACACACTGAAGACAAGCCCCCAGCATCTCCCAGTTCTGACCTCCTGTATCACGTCCCGCAGGCTGTGGTGCTGCGCCTGGATCACGCCCTGGAGGTGGCAGATCTGCTCCTGCAGGGTGGCGATCTTCTTCTGGAGATCCAGGCACCTGTGGGCAAGAGCAGACACCCCAGGGTTAGATCAATCCCAAGGGGTCCCTGACCCACCCAGCCGCTTTCCTACCCACCTTGGAGTCAGCGCAAGAGCTTAGGTGCTCCTGAGGATATAAAAGTCAGGAAAGGGAATACAAGGTGGAAGGAAAAGTACTAGGAATTTGAGTAGACTCACCATCTAAGAGCTGCAGGACATCAACATCTGTCTTGTTGACTTCAAGCAATCACAATAAATCTGGTTTTGAACCAGTTACTTTGGTCATGAATAATTTTACTACCAGAAGCAACTTGAGCGAGCGATTGTCTGGTATTTTACATGAAATAATCCCCCCAGAAAGAAAGAAAAACACTTTTATCACATGCATTTAATCACCGTTTGCCATCTTCGTTCCTTGTCATCATCTGTTGAAGCATCTTTTCAAATGACATCTTCTTCTCTATCAGAGTTTTCTTTTCCTGAGGAAGCAAAGTGATAGAAAAGTTGAATTACGATTCCTACCGTTTGATTAGCGAGAGAATTTTAGCTGTACATCCAATAATTCCACTCTGCAAACAGACAGAATTCAGCAATAACCACCCCCATCACCATCAGCTGGAGATACCAACTGGTCTGACCTCTCGGAATCAAAGCCCAAAGGGGTGGTGGTACTGATTTACCGTGGGAAACGGTCCAAACTCTGTTAAAACAGCAGTTCTTTAATTAAATGAGCCAAAATTCTTAGGTCTTGTGGGACTCCATGCCCAGCGGCCGGGGGATACCGCATGACTGTTAGGTCCACCTCTCAAAACCTTGGCTACAAAGGGCAAAATCTGAATAAAACTGAACTAAAATTTCAGTACCAGAAATATTACTTGTATGTGATGGGGGCGGGAAGATACTCATTGATCCTGTATTTGCAGCAATCCCAGGACAGGAAAATCTTAGAGGAGGAATTCCCACCCTGCTGAGTGCATACATCAGAAAATACCATGTATGGAGCCATTTCTGGGAGAAAATACAATATGTAGAGTCTTCCAACTCAAACAAAACCACCGAAAAAAATTCCCAGTGAGGGAGAAGAAATTTTCTCCAAATTTCTGTGCAGGCAGACGTCAGGTCACTACCACAGTCACTTGCCTGCCCAGGGTTTCGGGTGTTTGGCATTTTTCTGAGAGTTATTTTAGTGCTAGGATGGCTACATTTTACATTTCAAAGCACACCAATGAGGGAAGGTGAAAGAGCAACTCTTCAGGAGTGGAGATCATGAATAGCTACAAGTTAAGACTTCCTTCCTGATGCTCTACAGGTTTTAAGCAAGTTCCAAAATAAGCAAGAGAGTTCAAATTGCGTGGTTTATTTCTGAAGCTACAGCTCAATGTTCTCAATTTGATCATTTTCAGTCCCAAATCCCAACTGTTGCCGTGCCCCAAACCCTGAAAGCAAATGAGTCCTCTTCTCAAGAACCTGCGCCGACTCCCGGTGCCGGGACAGACAGACAGGAGGAATGGACGGACATACCTCCTCCATCCTTTGCACGCGCTGCTCCATCTCCGCGATGCGGGTGCATTTTTCCTCGATGCTTTCGGCAAGGCGGTTGGCATCTTCCGAGCTTTGCCAGAGCTTCTCTTCTTGTTGGAGGTTGTAGGCCTGGGACCAAAGAAGGGCATTAATGGAGCTGTGCTGGGAGGCGGCGAACGCAGTGGATGGACAGAGATGGGGCTCAAAAAACAAATCCAAAAATCAGGAATAAAACCACAATATTTTTAATTTCCCTATTGAACTTCCCCACTGGGCTACCAGAAGACGCTCAGCAGGTCCTAGGTTGAGTTTGCAGCAGAGAGAGGCAAAGCCCACGTAAATATTTTGATGAACAGGATGGTCATGGGAAGATTTGTACCTGAATTTGCTTCTTCTCATTCTCCTGGCTTTTTTTCAGTTCTTCTGAGCGAGCTTGGTAATTCTCATCGAGTTTCTGGGAGGCGGATCTGAGAGCCTGGACACCTGCTTCTCGTGTGGCTTCCAGCTAGAAAGAGTAATGGTACAGCACATATATATTGTGTGATTTTATAACCACATGCTGAAGAATAAGCCCTCTCTCCAAGATGTCAACTACCGACAGAGCCGACCCTGCTGTCTCTCTAGCCACAAATGGGATGTGTCCCCGAAAAGCAGATTTTTGACATCAATTTTGTTGCCTGCTGGAACACAAGAGTTTTGCAGCAGAATCTGCCTCTTTCCCAAAGGAAAGGCTCCGGCACCGGATGGGGCTGCACCAGCTGGGACCCGACTCTAACTGGGCTACCAGGCACACAGATTCAGCTGAAACCTTAAAAAAAAAAAACAACAAAACACACCAAAAACCCCAAACGCACCTTGATCTTTAGCACTTGGTTCTCCCTGCTCACCACCAGCAGCTGCTCTTCTGTCTCCTTCATGGTGGTCGCAATGGGCCTGTGGCTCCAGCTCTTGGCCTCTCCTCTATTGCCCGAGACTTGAGGATCCTGCTAAAGGATGGAAATTAATTAAAAAAATAATCTCTCCACAGATTAATTAGCTTTTACGATTTCGCAGCGCGTGTTGCGTGGCAGGCGAGGCTGCATCAAATGGATGTGAGTAAACATCGCCCGACGTTTCCCCTTAAAAGAACTCCTCCTCGCTCCACCGTATTTTAACTGGTTGAATAATTTCAATTTCCAAATCTCCTGGCTTCCCGGGGGCTGCCTCTTTGCACAAAACCAGGCGTTTAAAGTGGGTTTTGAGTTGCTTAAACCACTTTTTTTCCCCCTGCCTCCCCGAGGTGCTCGGGTTTGAGAGGCGGTACGTGCAAGGAACACAACCTGCAACCGCCCCGATTTCTGCCAGAACGTGCTGGCCATGTATAGGGCCCCGCGTCCGTTACGCCAAGTTCATTTGTTAAAAATAAACTACCCCAAACAAAGGGCACTCTGTACCTTTTTAAAAGGGTTTTACACCATAAATCACTTTCTTTAAACTACAGAGGCTTTTCTTCAACCTCATTCTGGTTGCATAACTGCAACTTCATAAATTTAATTACAAAGGGAATGAAGAAATCTTATTTCTTTTAACTTAAATTAAAGGTTTGTGGTCTTCTCTCATTACAGATGAGAGCTCATTAAATCCATTCATTAAACTCTATTATTCCTGCATTTCCTCTGGAATTCAGGAAAGGAACAACTCAAGACTATTTCAAACTACTGCACGTTGTGATCTCCAAGGCGCCCTTGCTTTGTTGAGTGACACTTCCAGGATCATAGAATGGTTCGGGTTGGAAGGCACCTGGAAGACCATCCAGTGCCAACCCCTGCCCTGGGCAGGGACACCTCCCACCACACCAGCTTGCTCCAAGCCCCCTCCAACCTGGCCTTGAACCCCTCCAGGAATGGGGCAGCCACAGCTTCTCTGGGCAACCTGGGCCAGGGTCTCACCACCCTCCCAGCAAAGAAGTTCTTCCCCAGATATCATTTCAATCTCCCCTCTTTCAGCTTAAAACCCTTCCCCTCATCCTATGGCTCCCCTCCCTGATCCAGAGTCCCTCCCCAGCTTTCTTGGAGCCCCTTTAGGGACTGGAAGGGGCTCTAAGGTCTCCCCAGAGCCTTCTCTTCACCAGGCTGAACCCCCCAACTCTCTCAGCCTGTCCTCCCAGCAGAGGGGCTCCAGCCCTCCCAGCATCTTCATGGCCCAGGATCTGCCTGTCCCATAAGTCAGTTTTCCACCTCGAGATACTGGTCCTCCAGGTACCCCAGACTAACATTTCTGCTTCATATAAAGCTTCTCACTGCTCCAGAGCTTCCTTGGCTCTTCCAAGTACCAAGCCTAGCTGTGCAGCTCAGCTCAGCATCCATGCCATGTCACAAATGGCTTCAAATAAAAACTTTGGGGTACCACCAGCGTGATGTTCAAACTGGCTAGCAGGCAGCCTTAGATGCATACATATATATATATATATTTTCAATGCATCATATCTCATATTGTTCTTATTGTTTTTAAAGTATAATGTGTCCATCCTGCCCTTTCTAACAGTCACTAGTTTTGGCTGCAAAACAAGCAAAGAAGCTCCAACCACACGCTCATCCCTGATCTTTTCCAGCTTCCCATCTTTTCCCACAGGACGGCCAATTTCTGATAAACCTTTGATGGACCCAGGGCAACCAACATCAATCTGCTCATCAGCTGTGCTACCAGCCACCCTTTCACTTCCCACTGTGGACACATTTATCTCCACGGCATCTCAGAGCCCTTCCCAGCCCCAACGCTGCCCAGGGCCAGGCTCCTTCATCATCCTCCTCCTCCTCCTTGCATCTCACAGCAAACAGCTCTGCCACCCAGGAGGGGTGACTTTGGGTGGGGACACGCGCCCGGCTGTCTCTCGCAACACTCCTAAGCAAGGGGTGGGAAAACCTCACCGGTTTTTAAGTGGTTTCACCCAACCTAAGGCAGCACATGCTATAATTAAGTCATTGCCAGGGAGTAAATAGCATTTCTGGAACCCACGTGCAAATCAAAAAAGGTTTCCCAAGCGTGTGTTGTCACAAGTTTCTCGTTCAGTCATTAGTTTTCCTCCCTCTGTTTCCTGAGGAGCAAAAGAAGGAACAGAAGAGCAAGGGTGGAAATACCTTTCTCACGTACTCGGCTTCCTCGGTGATTTGGGAGCAGGAAGATCCATAAAGGACGTAGTTTCCCTCCGAGCCGTGGTCTTCCCGTGTGATTTGCTCGGTGAGGAGCAGGGTGGTCATCACTATACGCGCCTTTCGCTGCTCTGTGCGGGCGAGAGGAGAGAGAAGGGCTGGTTTCATTACTCAAGGATTGAGAATTAATCCCATTATTCCATCCCCTTTAATTCCATCTCAGCTTTCGGGACGTGCGGGAACCAGGCAGGCACTGCCAGCTTAAAGCACCAAACAGTAAGGACCACTTAAAAAAAAACATAAATCACAGAATCACAGGGGTTGGAAAGGACCTTCAGAACTCATCAAATTCAACCCCCTGCCAAAGCAGGAACCTGATTTTTTTTTTTTTAATAGATGGGAAAAGAGATGCTTTCACACATTATTTTCACTGAAGATTTCAATTACTTTTTTTTTTTTTACTAACAACCTACACCCCTGTCCTCTGCTCTTTCAGAAAACACGTGGCCAGAGATTCCCAGACAGAAAATCAGGGAATAACTCACACGCACACGCAGTTTAAGAACAAACCAAAACTTTTGCCATCCACCGTCAAAGTCTCTAATAAATTAAACTCCATTTTCTCCCGCACGCAGTATTCCCAACGCCGGGGAATTCACGCTCGGCTCCGCATGGAGCAGTTCCCAGCGACTCCACCGGAGCAGAACTGGTTTTAGTGGGGTTAAGGAGGATTATCCCCATCCTGCTGAGGTGCCAGAAGCAGCACAAAGCTTGAATGATATCGTAACTCTAAGAAAAAAAAAAACACAAAACCTACGAGGGGGGAATAGATGGGAAACATAAAATAAGGCTGTTTTGGTTTTTTTTCCCCTCCCTCTCTCACACAGGGAGAAGGAAGCCCCGAGCACCTCGGGCTGGGTTTGTGCTGTGCAATGGTGACATCCAGTGTCGGCCGCGTGGCTCTGAACCCAGCGCCTCCATCTCGAAAGCCACCGGTTTCCAGCCCCGTCCCGGCTGCTCCTGCGCGTTGGAAGGATCCGGAGCCAGTGAAGGTCAGCACAGAGGGATGACAAAGGTCACTTTACGGAGGGCACGGGGTGGGGGAGGCGTGGGCTCAGAGTGGAAGAGGCAAAAAACTGGTTGCACTGTACAAAGCTCACAGAGAATTTGCAATAATATTTCATTTTCACTGAATTTTTAGATTTGGAAGGGACCATAGAGATCATCTAGTCCAACTCCCCTGCTGAAGCAGGACCACCCAGAGCTAGAGCATGTTACTCAGGGCTGCATCCAGGCAGGTCTTGAAAATCTCCAAAGAAGGGGACTCCACGACCTCCCTGGGCAGCCTCTTCCAGGGCTCTGCCACCCTCACCATGAAGAAGTTTTTTCTCATGTTTGAGTGGAACCTCCTGTGTTCCAACTTATGCCTGTTACACCTCGTCCTGTCACTGGCAACCGCTGAAAAGAGTCTGGCTCCCTCCTCCTTCAACCCACCCTTTAGATACTTATAGGCATTGATAAGGTCTCCCTTCAGCCTTCTCTTCTCCAGACTAAAGAGTCCCAGTTCTCTCAGCCTTTCTTCATAAGGGAGATGCTCCAATCCCTTAATCATCTTTGTTGCCCTTCGCTGGACTCTTTCCAGTAGTTCCCTATCCCTCTTGAACTGGGGAGCCCAGAACTGGACACAGTATTCCAGTTGTGGCCTCACCAGTGCAGAGTAGAGGGGGAGAATGACTTCCCTCGACCTACTGGCCACGCTCTTCCCTATGCAGCCCAGGATTCTGTTGGCCTTCCTGGCCACAAGAGCACACTGCTTGCTCATTGTCATTTTGGTGTCTACCAGGACCCCCAGATCTTTCTCTTCAGAACTTGTCTCCAGCAGATCCATGCCTAACCTGTATTGGTGCCTGACATTCTTCTTCCCCGGGTACAGGACCCTACACTTATCCCTGTTGAACCTCATGAGGTTCTTCCTTGCCCAGTTCTCCAGCCTGTCCAGGTCTCACTGGATGGCAGCACGGCCCTCCGGGGTGTCAGCCACCCCTCCCAGTTTGGTATCATCAGCAAACTTGCTGAGGATACACTCTATCCCCTCCTCCAGGTCACTGATGAATTTTAAAAATAGATTTCGTTTTCAAACTCTGAAGTGGCTGCACAATACGGATGCTGAGGGCCAAACCCTCCTCTTCCTTGAGTCATCCCAACACCCGGCGTTGCAGCACTCCCGGGAAGGTTGAGCACGTCTCTTAACGAGCTCCTTCTCTAATAAAATATAATGAGGCCACTTGAAACATCGACTGCTGTGGTGGAGGAGGAATGCCGTTCCCACCGAGCGTGGCGGTGGAGCTGCTTTCCACAACTGCCCCGGTGGGTCCACAGCAGCTCATCCACAGCAGGGACATCTCTGTGTCACCTCGTGTCCCAGGCAGACAACAACAGAAGGCTCAATTAGAAATTAATTATAAAGAAATTTAACACAGGAGCTTCCAGTGCCCCAGGGCTATTAGGACTCCTGTTCTTGGGTGATTTACAAATTCAAAGTAAAAACCTCTCATTGCTTTCCTTTTTCTCCACCTTCTAAGGGTCAGGAGCACCAGCAGATGCCCCATCCCTGGCCATCATGGAGCTGGTCCGTTTGGGACATGGGAGAGAGGAGGAAAATCAGGTTGCACAAGAGCGAGCTACCTTTCCTACCACGACTTCTACAGAGAGGAGCTGGATACTCAGACACAACCCTCCAGGACTTTGACCTCAAGCAAAAAAGAATCCCTCCCTCCAAATGTTGTCCCCGAATTCCACAGTTTATCCAGGCAGAAATCCCAGGCGCCTCCAGTCGTGGCTTTTCACAGGTACAGAGGATGGTTCCCACCAACGCTACAAGGGGTTAAACAAAGTTTGTTCTGTCTTTGACTGCTGGTTTCCATCTGGCAGCTCCTGAGTCACCCAGCATGAGGCAGCCCAGGATCACATTCTCCTTCCAGCCTCTGCTAATCCAGCCTGAAACCTCCACTTGCCCCCAGGGAATAAGTCCTGGAAGGGAAACATTTGCCAGCCCTGAAGCATTTGAACCAGGAGAAGCCAGTGACAACAAGCCCAGCTCTCTAAGTTGACCTGCTGGGTGGGAGAAGTCCTTGGTCCCTTGCCCTTTCCAAGTCCTTAGAAGGGACTTGCTTCCCCAGCTGGGCAACCACCAGCAGTGGGACAGCAGCCACACAAGCTGCACAGCTGGACCTCAGTCCTCCAGGCAACCACCAGCGACACGGCAGCAGCCCACTGGGCTGCACAGCTGGATGTGCCCATAGGGATGCCCAGATGGAACTCATGGACCTCAGTACTTTTCTGGGCAACCACCAGCGACACGGCAGCAGCCCACTGGGCTGCACAGCTGGATGTGCTCATACGGATGCCCAACTGGACCTCATGGACCTCAGTCCTCCAGGCAACCACCAGCAACACGGCAGCAGCCCACTGGGCTGCACAGCTGGATCTCAAGGACCTCAATACTTCTCTGGGCAACCACCAGCAGTGGGACAGAAGCCTACTGGGCTGTACAGCTGAATGTGCCCATAGGGATGCCCAACTGGACCTCATGGACCTCAGTGCTCCTCTGGGCAGCCACCAGTAGCAGGCGAGCAGCCCAACAGGATACACAGCTGGACTTGCCCATGGGGATGCCCAGCTGGACCTCATGGACCTCAGTACTCCAGGCAACCACCAGCAGTTGAGCAGCAGCCCAACAGGCTGCACAGCTGGATGTGCCCATAGGGATGCCTAATTGGACCTCATGGACCTCAGTACTTCTTCGGGCAACCACCAGCAACACAGCAGCAGCCCACTGGGCTGCACAGCTGGACCTCATGGACCTCAGTACTTCTCCGGGCAACCACCAGCAGTGGGGCAGCAGCCCAACAGGCTGCACAGCTGGATGTGCCCATAGGAATGCCCAGCTGGACCTCATTACCCCTCTGGGCACCTCTGCCCTCCTGGCAAGAACCATCACCCTTGAGCTCAGCACCCTCACCCTGCCTCCCCAGCCCACGGGGAGGGTGCTCAGGGGGTTGACACCCCCAAAACACCCTCCAGAGAGACCAGCCAGGGGGGAAGCTCTGCACCACGCAAACTCTCCCTCCGCTCGGGTGAAAAAGACACATCTCTCCAGTTTTGCTTATGGTGAGCTCCTTCCTCTCAAGCTCCCACCAGAGGGAAGCCGGGACAACCCGGAGCCGGGAAGCACCACCCTCGCTTCCGTAAGGAACGGCCCCAATTATTCGGAAGAACGTTCTTTTGAGCACCAACCAGTAGAAACGAGTGGTTCCAACATGTTGA
>JAHREE010000167.1:0-34495 GCA_033628505.1 Tringa tobata | reverse complement strand
TGAACAGGAACCTTAAATCAGAAATTTTCAATGCACTACAACAAACGAGAGACAGTTTTATTTAGGGAAATGTTCATAAGAGTTCTTTTCCTTCCCCAGCCTGCGCTTGTGAATAATTTAAAGCAAAAATACCCACTATAAAACAATGTCTGTAAATCTCCATGCAAGCTATTAAGAATCAGATCATTTCTTGACTTAATTCAGGGTTACAAACCAAAGTCTGGACAGTGATTAGATGCTGAATTGACTTCTGAGTCATCTGAATTATCATAAAGGCTTCAAATAACCTCAAGACTTGGCGGGGGAAAAGCCCCAAAAAACAAGCAGCTCACTTCCAGATCTTTCATCAATAAGTCAACCACATCAATGGAGAAATACCTGAAGAAATTTGTAAAAATAGTCTATTTCCCCTCTCCTCTTGAAGGAGACTTTTGATTGTTTGATTTTATTTTTAGTTTTAACATGCAAATGACTCAGCTTGTCAGCCCAGTCAAGCCAGCAACATGTAAAAGTCTGATTTAAAAAAAAAATAAGTTTCATTATCATGGTTCCCATCTGCAGACGTTCAGGTCTAGGCTACTGTAAAGTCTTCTCTCCTTTCTACACATAAGGTTCATCCTCAAAGACTGAAACGGACGAAATAAATTAAGATAAGATAGGAAGTGACATTACATAAGGGATTAAAGGAAGTTTATTATTTAGCATTAAAAGCAGGCCTCATTCATGGTGCCCACATCTTAGGGGACGTATAGTCCATCCCTGAAATAAAACAGCCATTTTGAATATATACCAACACCAGCATATGCTATGATCTTTTCAGTATTCTGCACAAAAAAAAAAAAATTGTTGTGCAAACCACTTCATTTTGCTAATTCATACACCAAATAAAAGGCACAATAAACGTTCAGTGAAAAACCATGTTCTGTGCAAAGAAATGCCCAGACTTATGGAGTAACATACCCTTGTAATCAGCATAACAAAGGCCACATAAGAGAAAGCAACTCAACTTCTAATCACGTTTTAGCTAACAGGTTGGTAGACACAACCATATGGAACAAGTAACGCCTCTTGTACTGAATGAATGGAATGTACTTCAGCCACGTCTTTGCTGCCCTTAAATTATTAAGATTATGGCCACACTATCTACTTGAGAGCAACGTAAGAAAGCTAGGACATTGCAACTGCTGAAGCTCAAATACCATCAAACACAAGTTCTCTAGCATGCTCTAACTGTCCTACTCTACAAAATTCAAAAAGAAATACCCACAAAACCCTACGAAAAATCACTAAACTCCAGGTGTAGTGGTGTAGTTCTAACAACAATGTATTTTAAAATATCATTCAAGGTAAAAGACTGAAAAAGACTGAATATCAGAAAATAGTGACAAAAATAAAACCTTACATCACAGGACTTTTGGCAACTCTTCTATGCAACCCTTTCCTCCTACAGTCTTCCATATATTTAATCACCTGTCAGTAGAAATTTCTGTGGAATCGGTTGTCAAAAATAGTGAGGATGATCATGTTTTCACAGAAGCAGTGTCAATAATACATGAGAAAATGAAAAATATTTAGTTGCAATTTTCTAAGCTTTTAAGCAATATATTCACTAATGTCTTGCTTCATATACAATATCTTGGGTAAAAATAAGATCTCTACCCCAAACTCCTTCTACCTGATCAGGACAATGACCAATTCCTAATATCAGACAAGAAAGTTTTCAGGTTTTTTTTCCTAACCTATCCCATATATTATACCCCTTCCCCCTCCCCCCTTACCCTTAGCAACTTAATCTATGAATGGAACAATCCCTTGGGTAACACTCTCAGTGACTCCTATCACATTTACGGGCCCTGGCCCTCATGGTGGACTTAAACCACACCAGTACCTGCTTGAGGAATAACACAGCATGAAACAAGCAATCCAGAGTTTTTCTGGAGTGCACTGACCACAACTTAATGACACAAATTAGTCTCCACCTCAACACCTCCTTGATTTCTGATGGATCTCATACTTAAAAACAAGGAAGAACTGATCAGGGATATAAAAGCTGGAGCCAACCTTAGCAGCAGTGACCACGAGATGGTGGAATTCAGCATCTGAGAGGGGGAGAAAAAAGCAAAAAGCGGGATCATAACCCCAGACTTAAGTAGAGGAGACTCTGACCGGTTCAGGGGTCTGCTTGGAAGAATCCCATAATAGATGTTGTGGAGAAAAGGGTCCAGGAAAGCTGGCTGACTGTCAAGGATGTCCTGCTCTAAGCTTAAGAATGGTTCACCCCAAAAGCAGAAAAACTAGCAAACATGGCAGAAGGCCTGAACAAATGAACAAATAGCAGATGGGAAAATTCTAGCACAAAAAGAAAGTGTACAGGAGATGGAAGCTGAGACCGGTAACCCAAGATGAATACACAGACATCATCCAAATACATAGGGATGCGGTCGGGAAAGCCAAAGCCCAGTTGGAGTGGGCTGAATATGGGAAGGGATTTGAATTGCATCAGCTGCACCAGCAGCAAAAAGGAGACTAGGGAATGTGTGTGTCTACTACTGAATGGGAACTTGGTCACAAAGGACAAATAGAAGGCAAAGATCCTCAATGCCACCTTCACCTCAGCCTTCACTGGTGACACCAGCCTTCTGCAATCCCACGTCCATGAAATCAGTGTCAAAGTCCAGGACACATCAGACTGATACAGGTGGAGCAGGGTCAAGTTTGGGAATATTTAAACAAACTTGATGTACAAAAGTGCATGGGCCCTGAGGAGATGGACTCACAAGTGCTGAGGGAGCTGGCTAATCTCATTGCAAGGCCACTCATGATAATTTTTGAAAGGGCATAGAGATCACAGCAGGGTCCTAAGGCCTTGCGCAAACCCAATGTCACTCCTGTCTTGAAGAAGAGCAAAAAGAAGGATCAACGAAACTATAGGTTGGTGTTATGGTTTGAGAAAAACCCATAACACTCTATTGTCGTTTAGACAATTATTCTATTACCTGATGACCCCTCCCCACTCGGGAAGGGGAATCGGGAAACAGAAGGAAACACAAAGGTTGAAATATAAATAGACTTAATAGACTAAGACTAAATAATTAACAATAATACTAAAGAACCAGTATTAATCCCAATACTGATACAAGATACAGGAATTATACTCAGCCAATTATATCAGTAGGAAGCTGTGCACTCCCAGCAGTGGACAGCAAATGGCGGAGACTGCGAGTGCAATGGCTTCAGGAGAAAGGGAAGGCCTCAGGGGTCCGGGACCGGGGCAAGGAGCTGTCTGGACCGCCGCCATCAAGGGAGAGAGAGCTACGCAGCAAACATTTCTAATTTATATTGAATGTGACGTTCATGGTATGAAATAATCCTGTTGGCCAGCCTGGGTCAAATGCCCAAGCCTTGCTCCTCCTTGTCCCTGCACCTGGCAAGGCTCGAAAACACCAAGACCTTGAATCCCACAGAGCCTGGCTGGCTATAAAGTAAATATTTTCACAAATTCAGACACTAGAGTCTTCTAGAAGTACAATTTTCCCCAGTATTAGAAGAAAAGTTAGTCCTGTGTCTCTCAACCCAGGACAGTTGGTCAGCCCCACATCAGTCACCAAAAAGAATTACCCCATGTAGCACACTTCAGGCTGGGGGCCAAGCATCTGGAAAGCAGTTTTGCAGAAAAGGACCAGGGTATCCTAGTAGACACCAAGTTGAACATGAGCCAGCAATGTGTCCTCACAGCAAAAAAGGCCAAAACCATTAGGGAGAGTATTACCAGGAAGTCAAGGGAGGAGATTCTTCCACATTATACAGCACCAGTGACACATTTCTGGAGTACTGTATGCAGTTCTGGGCTCCCCAGTACATGAGAGACATGGACTTATAAGAGTACATCCAGCAGAGGGCCTGAAAGATGATGGAAGCACATGAAATAAGAGCAGATGCTGAGAGCGCTGGAATTGTTTAACCTTGAGAAGAGAAGGCTCATGGGATTTTATTATTTCTAGACATTTCTGATGGGAGGGAGTACAGAAGATAGAGCCTGACTCTTCTCAGTAGTATCCAGTGAATAGACAAAAATAAAAGAAATCCCATTTAAAAAAGTACTTTTACTGTAAGGATAATCAAAGACTGGAACAGATTGTTCAGAGCAGTTGTGGAGTCTCCCTCTTTGCAGATATTCAAAACTCAAGAGGACAATATCCCGAGGAACCTGCTCTAGCTGACCCTGCTTTAAGCTAAGTGGTTGGACTGGATGATCTCCAAAGGTACCTTATCACCTCAACTATTCTGTGATTCCGTAATTTGATTTATGGGAAACCATAGATGTTTTTGTCCAAGATATTTGTATTCAATAGCTATTTAAACATTACTAGTATTAATTACATAGAAATCAGCAACAGGACTTTAAATAGCTTGTTACCATAGGTCTTCCCAAAACACAGTATTAAGCTTATTTCTTCAGATATTTTCTCACATGCATTTTTTTTTAAGACTCTGAAAGCATCATGCAAACAAAACACTGTACTTGATCGCATGATTGTCATGAAATAACCACATATATTTCTCTAAAATCAAAAATATACACACACACATTGACACATATCTTGAATTTAACTAGAGCACAGGATTTGCACATTCATTCATGTTTGTGCCAGAAGAGTACAAGAACTGGAAAGAAATCATTTGCAGGGAAAAATTTTGGTAAATGCTGAGAACCAAAGGCTTACAAGACAGATGAAGTAATGGAAGTGTATATGAGAAAAATTACAAGATAAAATTTGAATTTCTGTACACAGGATGTCAACTAAGCCTTATAAATTATGCATCAATTTTTACCTTAGACAACTTTGGAACCCTGAAGAAACAATGCATCACAGGGAATTTTCTTAAAGAAAGCCTTATCATATTGAGCCAAAATGCTCATTTCTTTCAGACAATAAAGGGGTTTTTTGTTCATTAGTTTTTTCTGGTGTCTAAGAAACCTGTTTTTAAAATGATGCTGTACTTTCTGAAAAAGATCAACAAAAGTAGAAATGAGTAAACCAGAGGTAGAAGCAGCCAAACATGTTATAATTTGCACTCCTGATGTTGCAAAATACAGCAAGATAAACTTCAGAGAGTGTGATTACTACCCTGTGCATTTTACAGCAGTATCTTTTACCTTCATATCCAGGCACTGGCGCAGAGTATTGCTTCATGACTGCCTCCTATCCCCTTTTACTGCCATTTTCTCACTCCTTCCTCGAACTAACACTAATGTAGAAAGATCACAAAATTAACAAAGATTGAAACTAACATAGCAAAAGAATGATGCAGGCTGCTGCTTGGGTATCCATGCAAAGTTGTGAGAAAAAATGACTAGGGAAAGGGGCTTAGCAAGGCTACCACTTTCTATTTCTGAAGTGATTCTCCCAATCAATCATCCTTACTATGCTTCAATTTATATTGTAGAACAGTATTTATTCAAACAATACTTAGTCTAGTTGTCCCAGAACAAAGATGACTGAAAAAGCACTTCATGTTGATCCAGAAAGGATAAAATGTTCATATTATGCCTATCATTTGTATTTTCAGCTAAGCCAAATTCTAGTCACTCAGTAGTAGTCAAAGTATTTATTTTTTTTATCACTTGCCCACTTAAATTGTTTTGGAGTCAAAGGGATTTTTAAGACTGCAGACTAAAAGCAAGGTGCGCAATCTCTCCTAAAATATAGTAGCTATAAAATGTGCAAAGAACCAAGAAACTCTGGCTCACTTTAATATTTGAATGTCTTACAGGAAAAAAGAAAAAACAGACTTTTGCTTTTACAAAAAAAATAATCATCCTTTCTAAAAGATCTCACATAATTTCCACTGGTAATGATCGCGAAAGCTAAGCTGTGTCTCCTCTGAAATGGCAAAGTTACACTTTACTGGTTTACATTGAACTATTTAGCAATACTGCCTTCACAAGGTCAGATAAATCTTACTGATCAAGGTTTATATCATTAATAACCTTTTATTCACATTTATGGCACTCTGCCACATAATTTTTTCATACTGATTGTTCACAAAGCAAAATATCTCCTTTTTTGTTTGGGCATGTTTCCCAACTCTGCCCTGTCTCAAGCCACCACCAACAGCTTCACCTTGATTCTCACAAGTTAAATGAATGTAGGTAACTCAGTTCAAGATCAGGATTCTTTGTCCATAAGAACCACAGGTGAGACTGAGCTTTCCTTCGGAAAGTTAAATCTAATTTGCCCTTTTTCTATAGTGCTGATATATGCCTTAAAGCAAGACAACCAGAACAGTCCTATGCTATACGTTACCCAGGAATTCTAAAAATCATCTCTTTAAATTTACAGAAAGAGTGAGTCAGAAAAGGAAAAGGGACAAGATCTTTCAAAAACAGCTGTAGCATGTAAAAGAAATTAGCATGAGTGACTGCAGGGAAAATATCGGCAATAGGCTTTGAAGAAATCTGGCTTGGGTCACTGAAAAGAAAACAGAGGCAGATGCTCGGCTGCCTAGCCCAGGTCACTGCAGGGAGAACAACAGCTGGTTATGTGAGTCTTGCCTGGGACACAGAGTTGGTGCTTGATTCCACCAAGTAATTTTTTAATACATGCTTGATGATTTTAGTATGGGAGAAAAGCTGAAAACCAGACAGATTTTTTTGTGGGTGGAGCCATGACAAATTAAGTCATTTACTTAGTAACAATACTTGATTTTAATCTCTTTTATGTGTAGTTGTACAACCAAGAAGAGTACAAATGTTGACTGGCTACACAGATCTACATCTGAAATAAAAACAAGAATTTCTAAAGTGCTCTACCAAGTTATCAATATTTTAACAGCTCTTAAAAGCTGTTTTATAGTAGTGCAGATACTTTCAGGACCGATACTTTCACTCCATATTAACAGTAGGATATTTTAAGACATTTTATTTTCAAATTCATATGGGGGTCAGAAGAGAGAGTGTCCTCTGATCACTGTATCCGCAATCCTGTTCAGCTGAGAGTTAAAGAACTCCTTTTTATAACCCAGCAAGCAATGTTAGAATCGACTTAGAGAGCTGCTGTTCATCCAGCCAAGGCTTTTATTAAAACCTCTACCATCGTAATTTCTGGATTACGTTACAGAAATCTGAAGTCAAATTACGGATCCTGGTAAGCAGAAGACAGTTTTTAAAGTGAATTTTTCCATGATTGCCCAGCTCCCCATGAGTCATGCATTCCCTCCAATCATATTATTCATCACTCCTTTTCATGAAGGCAAGAAATTATAAATGATTACCATCTTGATTTGTCTGAGCACAGAAAAAAAATATCTTTAGAATCAATGGACAACTCTACTCAATACATCAGCTACTTATTCAAAATGTGTTTCACTGAAAACGCAGAATATGCCTTCAGATGTGCCCACAGTTATTACTAATTGTTCTAAGAACGTATTGCATGCGCATGCATACAATAACATACTTTCTTAGTGAGAGATTTTAAGAGTAGTTCTATAGATTTTAGGTGATTAACAAAACATACTTCTCACTGCCAAGTTACTTTTATATTCACTCCCAGGCAGCACAGATATTTATTAATAAAAAGTGGGCATAGCAAAGCAAATAGAATTCTTTATAAATTGTGGATGAAAATGTTATGAAAATTATCTTCTGAACCAATTAAAAAAGAGATAGTTTAGACATGCCACGGTGAGGAGTTGCACAGTACAGAAACAAAAACAGTTCTACATAGAAACAGAAAAAACTAAATTTATCTAGTTAAATAATTGCAACGATTTCATTTGTTGGCTGCAAATTGGGAGAAATTTCAAAGAAAAGCTTATGCATCAAGTTTCCAGATTACTCATATACACCAACAATATCTATATCAATAGATCAATATCTGTATTAATAGACATTATAATTCCAAAGGAATTACTTCTTGTTTACTTGAATCATCAAAATCACATGGAATTCATGTTACTGTTTATTGTATAAAAGTTAAGTTCTGCAGTACTAATCTAAAAAGCTCCCAAAATTTTTATTAAAAGTTTGAATTGACATAAATGTGATAAAACAGGACAATCCCAGATGCCTAGGGTCTTTGAAAACTCTGGTCAACTGAAAGATAGTAGTCACACACACACACATCCCAGAAGCAATATAAACAACCAAAAAAGGAAGAACAACAAAGCTCTTTACATCTGAATTTTTTCTAGTTTTGCAATCAGTATAAGGGATGTTTTTAATGTTTGTTGATCCTCACAACAGAGTAAGGAACCTTAAATCCCACTAAAACTGTATGTCAAATGCAAGAGTCTGGGATAAAGAAAATACTCTAAAATTAGTGTTTACTAAATGTAACGCTGTAAGAGAGTATATTCCTCAACTCCAGCGCCACTATCAGCTTGTTGTAAGTTACGCTCAAATGTTCACAAGATCAGAATTTCAGTTGAAAGGAAAAACATGTTTCAGTAGAGACAAGCCACCACACTAAGCACAGACTTCTTCACTGAACTTCTTGCATCTTCGCTGTATTGACGACAAGATGTTAGAGGCTCTTTCTGGTAGGCATCTTAACGTATATTATACATAAGCTATTATACCTACATGTGGCAGGATAAGAGTATGCTGGTGGCATTCCATGAGTATGCTAACTTCATGAAAGTAAGGGGAAGTTATCCTAGCAAAATTGATTTTTAGCTTTTTTTCAGCACTGGAGACTGAATGAAGAAGCAGGAGATGCACTTTTCTAGGAAATACCATAAAACCCCAAAATATTAGATTGCAGTGTACACCATGAACATCTGAGAACCCACGTTTTGCATAAAAATATAAAACAATTAAAATAGTGCAAATACAACAGAAAAGCTACATGCTTGCAGCTAGTAATAAAGCTGCTTACTGTTAAAAGGGTTTCATAGAACTGGCTGGTGGGGTTCAATATTCAAGTTAAAATTCACAACTTATTATGTGAATGTTTAACCATGCAGCCATAATATCTTCTAACGTTCCTTCAAATAAAAAAAAAAAAGTAACATCCATCATACAGTGAAAGATATGTATACAGACGTATAACTATGATGTTGTAAGAAAGAGGCTATTTTAATAATATAATAGGATGATTCAACTCTGTCATTGCTTCCAGATGTCCAACACAAAAGACCCTGTTCTTCTCAAAAATGCACTGTTGCTATCAACATTATGCCCATAGGTTCCTATCATCATACTATTGCTTCCCATGGTTACACCACTGCCTCTCAAATTCACATTTTTCTACAGTTCCTGTCTCTCCATGGGTTCCTTAGCGCAAGTCAAGAACAACTGCTTATTCCTTTTTGACCATACTATAGGTGCAATCCTGGACCCGGCATGATGACATCTTGCTGGCTTTTCTGCTTACAGATACTCTCTTTCCAGGTAGTGCTGCAAAGGTTTCTCTGTGAAACATAACTTCTACTAGCTTGAGGGTTTTTTTGTTTTGCTTAGCTGAGGGCTTACTACGAACCATATTTTACACAAACTTGTATTTTAAATAATCTTTGTATCGTTTCTTTTAAAAAATCATGCTTTTATCACTGTCAACTGATCAATCCCTACATGCTTTAATAGAGATTTCCAAAATGCATTGCAAACCAGCTTCCCTCCAACGTGAAACAGAACCTGAATATTCGTTTTACAAACCAATGTATGTGTTTGGTTACAAATACTGGAGTATTTCTCTAGTATTTCCTTCAAAGGGCATTTTTAAATACTTGTAAAGTTGGATTTGAGAGAGTGCTGATCCTTATTCTGTGAAGCAAGCTAGCGTCATTAGGATGACAAAATCAAGTCTTATTGTGGCAAGAAGAAACATCGTTTAGTGTCAACAACACACTGCTATTGATTTGAACTCCTCCTTGCCTCACGGGTGAAATAACAAGCTCCTACACACAGACTCTCTAAGCATACCAATAGAGGAGTGAGGCAAGAAAAATACTAAAAATGGCTGTATTAAAGATACAACAGGAAATATATGACTCATGAGATGTAAATTCTTTTATCTGTATGGAATAAATTAAAGAAGAGCTTAATATGGCTTCTGCGATTTCTATGGAGTTAGATTAGAACAGAAATACACCTACCAATAATACACCAGATTTAGGCTTCCCAACCAGCATCTCCTAACTGCTCAGCAACCTCTGCGAAACAAGCCAGCTTCATTTTCATTACCTAATACATTTACTATTCATGTTTTTAAAATGACACCTTATTTTAGCATCCTGGTTGGCCGTTTCAGTGTAAGATGGGGAACTGATTGAGCATACAGCGTAAATTATCCTTTCACATAACTGGCAGGATGTCTTTAAAACAGAGCTAAGAAACAGTCTGTCAACATGGATAGGTTCACTCTTTTTCTATTTCTGAACAACAGACTGCAATTTTCAGAAAAAAATCTGTACCTTTCTTCTTAAAAGATACAAAAAAGAATAAAACCATAGTTAGTCACGCAACTTCGATATAAATACCACTTTGCACATTAATAGTTCTTGTTTTAGAACTTAAATTTGCAAACCAAAAAAATGTAGTGAGATGAAATACTACTTATGTTGTCTAATTGCACCCAAAATTTAAGCTGATTTCAAATACTTTTGTAGCACCAAAGTTAGCATGCTAGAATTCCACGGTCCATCTCTTAAAATGCGAAGAAAGTAACATACAAAGCATAAAAAATTATTTCAAGATAACTTCTTTTTAAAAATACTGAAGCGTAGGGAACAAAGCTATTTTCATACCACATCCAGAAAATGGATGAGGTGTGAAAGAAATCTCTTGTTTAATGTGACCTTTGGCTGTACTTTCACTTGTCATCATTATGAAGTAGCTACTTTCAGTGCCAACACATAAGCTGCGTTATATTACCCTATAACAGTAGTAGCACGTCTTTCATGAAGTGTTTCATACTCCGAGAAACGGGTGGCAGAATGCATTGACAGCACTTACCTTTGTAACTGCTTATAATAGGTCTTATTCAACAATAAGACCTCATTTACACAAGGAAACAAGAGCGACTGTACTAAATTTCATAGAGCATGTCGCATAAACTAGTGTATGTTGAGGAACTCCCTTGGAGTTCTCAGCTTCAGTGAAAACATTCAAATAAGGAGAAATATAAATTTCAGATTGGAACTCTGCCCCAAATAATAATATTCAGAGCTTTGTTACTGCGCACAGACCAAAAATACTGCATCGTTAAGATCTGCAACATACTTGACTTTTTGTAACGTATGTAATTAAGAAAATATTTCTGGAAAGCGAAAGAATTTGAAATTCAAGTAAGATTAATAGAACAAATACGACAAATTTACGTTTTATACAATGGTGGCAAGCTGCAGAATAAAAATCAGTAGCTATCATTATCTAAAGCTGTTCATCTAACACCGTAGAGAGAAAAACCATTGATACATACTGTACACACATTTTTATCCATGTATATAAATCAAAGGAAACAGCTTCCTTTAAGGCAAGCATATGAAGATACTAAAGCAAGATACAAATTAAATATTCATACATTCAATATTTCAAAATAAGGAATTTGGATATACACATGCATAATTTAAGTTCTATAGTGAAACCTGTCTACAGAGGCCATTTCTACTGTATTTCAACAGCATTGAAACTTGAAATGTACAATGCAGCCTTTCCATGCCGTGTTAAAACTTTAAAGTATATAGTAATTCATTTCAAGCAGTGAACACAGAATAAAGGCCACGCTATGCAGATGACACCTCTGCGGAGGAGCTGCTGCTCTGCCCTGCTCCTTACAGCCCCCCGAGGGGGCTGGCTCCTGAGCACCCCACCACTCGCTCCTCAAACAGGGCAAACAGGCAACTGCGGGCAAAAGGCTCGTCATTCCTGTAAGACCCACCCCTCCGCACTGACTCCCAGTCAAATTCTCATCCCAAGCACCTGCTTTAAACTCCACAGGGCTGCTGCTCACACGTGAAGGCTAAAATTGGCCCCTTACGCTGTTTTTATGTGTGCGTGCACGCCTCTTCGGAGAAAAAGAGGACATTTCAGACCTTATTAATTGGCATATGACAGCAGCACAAAAACAGGCTTCACAACAATATGTTGTGCACTAGAAATGACTCTTTGTGAACACAGAAGCTGAGAGTGGTTTAGATACAACACCACAGAGATGCTAAATTCTCAGAGTTTATAAATTCCTATGCACACAAACAGCATTGTGTGGGGGGGAAAAAAACCCCTACTACCCGCTTTCCCCCTCGACATCTATCTTCTTCTGCATGCGTCTAAAGATACCACCATTCCTCCCCATATATTTAGAACCTTGCCACTATAAAGAAGCTCTCCATATGAGTAATTAATGTGAATATATTATTTTCTTATTAGAACTTAAATGCATTAGTTCAAATATCAAGTCTCATTTAAAAACCATCTATTTTATTTGGAAAAAAATATCTCAAGCTAACTTCAATAATAATTAAAGAGTACTTAATAAGGGAAAAATAGAACCACTCCGTTTCTACACATTTTAAAGTAAACATTTATCTTTGCTTCTTAAAGGTCACTCATTTGATCTTGACACATCTATGAAATAATAGAAGCAAAAGCTAAATAAGTAGAAAAGTGATATCAAGCAATACAGAGCTAAACAAAATTAGTATCTACATGGTAAATTACTTCATTGAAAACCATCTATGGATTCTGCAAAGAATATACTTTTGCCTTAGAGCTAGTACTTTAATTTTCAAGAACCAAGAAAAAAAAAATCAAAACTAGTCAGTAACAATGCAGCGTCGAAAAGCAATAAACTCAAAATTAAGTTATAAATAATTTAAAGCATGTCATGAAGATGTATTAATAATTCATCAGATAAATAATTTACTAAATAATCAAATAAATAAATAATGAAATACATAAATAAATCAGCAAATAAATAATTCTGCAAAATAACCTAAACAATAAGTCACTAAAACAAATGACAAAGCTACAAAACTACAACGATTTTCTAAATTCTGATAGTTTTAAATAAACAAATGTATATACACTAGATCAATCTTTGGTGGATAGAGAAATATTTTTCACTGCTATTGGTAAATTCCTGATTACACTGCACAAGGATACAATTTTAGATTTTACAAGAGTGCAGATTTTCCTTTGTAAATTATTAACATGATTGCTACAATACATCCTGCTCTGTATTTTACAAGTAATCCCTTTATGTTGCTCATTTCCCCCCCAAAAATGAAAATCTCTTTACAAGATTCTTAATTCACATATTTATTTTTTTTCCTGGGTGCAGTACTTACAATACTGCAATAGCCTTCTTGGTGGTTCTCTTACTGTCTTCTGCAAACCTTCAGAAGTTTTGCTGCAGGGGGAAAACAAGTAGAATAACCTTAATTATTACAGATGGTATCTCATTCATTAGCGGATGACAACATTTTATTTGAAAGCACAAGAAAAGCTGTTTTATAATTCTACAAAGCAACTTAATGTGAAACAACCATTACAGTTTGCAGACTACCAAAAGTTTTTAGAAGTCTTTGGTGGAACGAGTTCAAGCAGACTGAGGCCTGTTTCTTGTATTTAAGCTGACACACAATCTGTGCAAACTGGCACTAATTCAGATGTAAAGACAAACCATGAGAAGGACAAAATACTTGGCTGACATCTAATGTTATCCTTGATTTTGGAAGTTCATAGTCCTTGAAAGAATACAGTGAGATCATTTAATATCCACTATCTAAGTACATTCACAATTTAATCAGAACATTGCACTCCAAAGCCAACGCTGGCACCACAAAGGTCAAAATCCACTCATCTCCTGAATCAGTTTTCATTCTCCATTTATTTTAACAAACAATATTGACAGCCACCGTAGTTTTGTTCAAAGTGCTATTCCGTAAATGTAGCAGTTAAAGAAATGTGCCAGAAGTGTAATCATGTTATCAATTTTTATCCATCCTGTCAAAAAGCTTTATTTGCTTTCTTCCATAACACACATTACAGGAAAGAGGGGAGACATGGTTTGATAAGCCATGCCACTGACGTGGATTCTTGATCTCTGTGCAGGCCTGTAAAACTGAATGAATACACCAAATCTGAGGTTATATATTGTACACATGTAATGGATTTTTGCTACTTGGTTCAAAGGAAAACAGTATGCAGTGCTGTTTCTACTGGTAAGATCTCAAACGGTTGATGGTGTTGCTGTATTTCAGCATTTAAAAGCAGAAAGGATAATTTACTCTTAAAACTACCTGGGCACATTATATTTAACAAGTCTCAAATTCTCTTTAGGGATTATAATAAGGAAACACTTTGCTTAATCATAAATTTTATATTTATCTTGGCTAAACACCCTCCTTTGGATAGACTGCCATGTTTTGTCAAGAAAAATCAACACAGTGGAAATGAAGTACTTGTTCTGTTGTGTGGTCATTCAAAAGAGTATGTAGAAGTAATGTAAATGTGCACCAGCACTGCTGATAATTTCACGCTTTCATACACTCATTTCAATTTGCTTTAAAAAGGACTATTCCTCCTGGCTAAATATAGTCATCATGAAAAAGCATACCTCCCCTTTGAGCTAATAACACTGCAAGCCCCAAAACACAAGAGTACAAAAAAACTTCTATATTTTAAGGAATCTGAAGCACACTTTTCTCAGAATATGTGTTTCTGAAGTGGGAGAAATGAGATTGGGTTTTTTTTACTAAGGTATTCTCTTCTAGTGCCCAGATTTCTGTTTGAGAACAACAATTCATTCCCACACCACATCTGAGAATCCCATCCACCCCGAAAATCCACATATCCCTAATCCCTCTTTCTTCAAAGTAATGGGCCCTTGTAAAAGCTATATATACCTTCACACATAAAAATATTTTGAGGACTACTGGGACATACAATGGTGCAGGAATCACCCTGAGCTTCTGGAATCAGACCTCCTCTAGGAAGTACCTCTTGGTCATAAATCATTTTCAATCATCTGCTGCTTGGCAGTCTCTGGGAGCAAAGTGATTTTTCACGAGTGGGTTACAGCACAGCTAAAACTGTAATTGCAGTCACCAACATCTTAAACCCACATTTTTTCCTTCCTTTTAAAATTTGCTTAGTTTTTAATTACTTTCATGTTTAATTTGGCCTTCTGATCTATGGTTAGAGAACTGAACTCCTCATATAACCATTTCTGTCTAAATTAGAGGGTCGTAACTCCTTCCTCAAGTAGACATGTAAATCATTTAAAGAAAGGACACAGACCACCCAATGACCAGCCACCTTTCTCTCTTTTTGCAATAAAATGCAAATTCCAGCCTACACAAGAGGTAAAAGACAGAAACTGAATTTGATTCCATTCCCCTGTTCTGCCAGCTCAAACATGGAATAGGTGCCTTGACTCAAGGGATCATGCCAAGGAGTGGTCAAGGGCAGGCTAAAGCAAAAGGCAGCGCCATCCAGGTGCATGTCACGGAGCAAGAATATCAGAAGTCAAGTAACTGGGTGCGTTCCTTATTCTGCCTGGGCTGAGAAGCTGAATGCTACAATAAGGGGGCCATCTTGCTGGTACTCAAGTTAATCTGGGTGATAACGCAAGGAACTGGATTGTACTACATACCCAACAACAAATTTCAGATATTTACAACGGCAAAATTATAAGCAGAGTTACAGTAGAAAGTACCAAGCAACAAGATCTTCTATTCTCCAGCTTTTGATACTGCCCTCATCAGAAAGTTTCTTATTTTGCAGGTACAGAACAAAATCAGATCAAAAGAAAACACATACTGCTGCTTTTTCCTTTTGGGAACTCATGAACATAGGAATTTTTAGTAAGAGATTAGCATATAATTTCAAAATTTAGGACACGAATTATTTTTTTTTTTGTTCAGGAGTAAACAGAGGGGAAAAGAGAAAGGCTGGACAGACATGCTTCACCAAATTATAGGTAATATAAGGTACTGACCACTATAATCTGACTCACATTTCAAGGATTCTTTGAACGGTTACAAGTTACATAGAATATTTTGCATTATCAAGGGGTATAAAAAACAACCCACAAACCTGCAATAGATTATTATATTCAGGAACTTAAATAATATGTAAATCCTTCCCAGGTCAAACGCCTCATTCCTCTGCCATGCTTCCCTCTATTTATTACAATTAATCAATTTAATTGAAAATTATCTGTTTGGTCCACTTCACATAGAAAGATACTTTTGTGACTCACTACAATACTTACTTAAAATTTTTAATATGTGTCTGATTTTTTTATCATAAAAAGCAAAAACATGCTTGTTATACATATTGTGTAAGTCTAACTAAAACCTGTAAAAGTAACCTAGTCTTACAAGCAGTTATAGGATAATTATGAGCATGTTCCTGGTAAGAACTTTGATTGTTTCTTGAATAACTTTTTAGCCAGCTTCTTCCAATTGTCTCATAGGAAAAAAACAATTTAAAAAAATTAAAAATATACTAAAATGTTAAATCCCAAACTACTGAATCAACTGCCCTCAGTACAACACATAGCTCATTTGAATGTTATGACCCACGTTTCCTAGTCGATTTTTAGATAAAAACAAGCAGATTACTAGCAAAGGTTTATCTCAAATTCCCACATGTACAGCATGCCACATTAAATATATGCAAATCAACCTCTTTCTCCTCTAGTTTTTTTGAGCTGACAACTCATATGACCTGAAGCCATGGTTAACGATTACAATTATTTGACTTTCATATTTATACAATCAGTCATCAGATATGCATGTTAATTGATTTTAACAGATAGTTTTGTATTCTAATGATCAACAGTAAGCGTACATTTTACCAACCTCTTGATTTATAAGAAAATAAAACTTATATCAGTTTTCACAATTAACCCTTCATTGTATTGATTTCCAGTATTCACTACGGACTTCTCCATAGTATGTTAACCTGGAAGTACTACAAACTATGGGATCTTTATTTTGGTAGCAAAATTTTACTTTTCCAATTAAAGACACTCCTCTACTGTGTTTAAAAAACACAATTACTACCTTACTTAAACAATGGATTGTCTATTAATTAGAAGTGATGAAACATAATAACTGTTTAAGAAAATGGACTGGGCAAAAAATTAATTTACAGTTCTCATATTCACATTTTGCTAAAGTTATTTTCTCTTTTTCAAAAAAACTTAGTCATGCACTTCTTGATTTTAATAAGCCCTCAAACGTCACATACATAACAAAGTACAACTCTACATTTAAGACACTTATTTCTCAAGTAACATGCTTAATGCCAAAGCATTCCTCTGTTGCTGTCACAAAACGTATTACTGAATTGGTTACTTTTTTTTACACGGCTGAAAATTTATTCTTAGCAATTACATTTTTATTTCAGGTACCCTATTTATTGAAGCATCAAATAGAAATTTGCAAATTGCACAGATTTGCATGCAAAGGACTGACTATTTTCAAGTTTATACAGTGTGCAATCCCCATCTTACACAATTAATGGTGGTTGTTCTTTAAGCATATTCATGTAAAAGAGTGGATATTGCATCTTACTCTCAAAAAGATCATGTCTTATTCCATAGGAGGGGTCTCCCAATTTAGGCATTAATTGCTGTTGGACTAAAGGCTTCTTCTCCAATTTTGGTAAAGCAAGAGCTGCCAAATCCCTTTCTTACTATATTTTAATACTTACATAGATATTTTAATTTCTGCGAAACGCAGAATCTTTCTACTTCCTAAAATGAACTGAACGAAGTGCCGAGTCTATTCATCTTTTATAAAGGTAAGCGTTGTACGCTCCAAGTTCTGCTACCATTCTCTTTTTGGCTGTCCGCTCCAATTAATTTCAAGTGAAATGTATCCATTATGAGATTTTGAGATACATTCTCCAAAACAAAAAGCAGCACAGAGACATTAGAGCACTCATCCCAGATATATAATGCTGATTCAAGTTCCGACGATGTATCACGGACAGAAGAAACTTAAAGTCATGCAAGCACAACCATGAACAAGCACCATAACCTCTAAAACACTGCTTAATGGAACTTTCTGATTTTGAAAAGGTCTTGATTTCACCCTGAACATAAGATAGAGGTACTGAATATATGATAGGATTCTGTTGCTTTCTTAATAGTTATTTTCCTTAAACTAAGGTCTGGCATCATAGCAAATACTGATAATGCAAATAAATTCTCTTCAATCTTTCCCTTATTGAAATACCTTCTTGGTGTTCAACAGATTTGATTTCATCCTCAACATAATGAGAAAATCTGGGGGTCTGCAGATAGGGGAAATCCATCCCACCCTAACCTCTACTCAAGTTTTAACACCAGAGATATCAAAGCAGAAAGCCCCTGGTTTCTTTTGAACAATGCAGTGCTGCAAGTTAACCACCTGAGAAGAAAATCTACATATAAAGATCTAATAAACTTGGAAAGTACATGTAATTCCTAGATTCTAAAAATGCCTGATATCCTCCATTTCTCTTTAAACTTGACAATGTTAAAAATTACAGACCTAGTCACATCAGCTATAGAGGAAAAGAAATAAAATTTAAGAACTGCATAAGTACGGGCTGACTGAGCCAAAGCAGTCCTAGTCTGACTCGTAAGTACAGTACATTCAATTAAGTTAGAATTAATATCAACATTTTCACAAGATGCCTGAACTTACATTAAGGTGGCAACAAAGAAAGAAAATACTGTTTACAACTCACTATTTTAAAAAAGTATATTAATTGTTCAGCATAAAGATCAATGACTAGAAGCAGAATATGACTAACAATACTCAGTATATTTATTAAAAATCAAGAGGAAACAAAAAGTAGAAAGCAACTGGTGACGCTTTCTGATGGCAGCTTTTACATAAAGAATTGCATCTACAATAAATTCCACAGATAAAGCCTAATTAAGGCTATACATAGAAAGAAGACCAATAAAACACATTTTGGGAAATGAGAAAGGCATAGCTAGAAAATGCCCAGCTGTAAGACAAACATTATGAGTGCAGTGATAGCATGCCACCATCCAGACCACTATGGCCAGTTTGGATCACTGGGACTCTTAAGGCAATCATGACAGGGAAATAGGGAAAAAAAAATCCAGAACTACAAGGGGCTTACCATCCGTCTGTCATTGCCTAATCTTAATCACAAAAATGAAGTTGAGATCAATGAAATATAGAAAAACTATTACTATCACAGACCTGTTGTACATTAAGATGTTCTTTTGCACTATTCTACATGTAAGAAATAAACATGGAAACAGCTAATAAGTTTAATACAAGTAGGTAGATAAGTTTAACCATATGTATCCAAATGTAGTCCAATTTGTTTAGAAATCATCAGATAAGGGTCCTTGATGTAGAAAGTATAGTCTTTATGATCTTTAGTTAACTCCATTCCAAGAACATTTAACTACTTTGTAACCAACTGTATAATGTCAAAAAAAACCCCAAAACATTATCTACCAGCTGGATCAGTTCCATATAGCCATATAAGCCCCAGCAAAGGCATGGAAAGAAAATATCAAAAAAGAACAGAGAAACATAGTGCTCATTTTGATTACAAAGTGATCTTAACCCACACATAGGTCATCTACATGTAATAAACACATTCACAGAACCTCAAAATCATCAGTTTGTGACACAACCTCCAGGATGTTTTATTTCTACTAACATCAGCAACATTTGCACTCCCTAAATCTCAATCCATTTTATAATGGTGACTAAATTTCACTGGACTTAATAACATTAATAAGAAACAGATTAATAAGAATGCCAATAGTTTGTTTGCATAAAACTGACCCAAGACTTCGATGCTCCCTGTCTATAGCAAAATGGGCATGAATACTGTGTAAGCCAGATGCCTCTTCTGACATAAAGATTCCTTCTGAGATAGCCAGTGTCACTGGGAGAACTATTGCTCGTGGCATCAAAATATACAAAACATGAACATTTCAGTGCTAAAAAAACTGAAAGGCTGCACAGCTTCTCTTAAAACATGTGAATATTTCAGAGAATCATCAAGTTAGTGAATGCAAACCACAGCAGAAAACTGCTGCAAATTTCAACTGTGTTAGTGGATAGATGAATTTAGGGAAGAGGATGTAAGCATCATCAACGTAGGAAAAAATTGCTGGGTTTTATTTTAAACATGCTTAAACTCAACGTTTTAACTTAAATATTTAAGAACGATTTTAATCTGTACATTTTACATCTCTTGCCACCTGACGCTAGTGATCCAAATGTCTAGAATAGCACATAATAGTTATATTAACATCATACTAACTATAGCAGTTCAATTTCAACAAATTTCTCTGGGTTTTTGCATATCGCTGAATAAATGACTCTGGAATTAGCTTACTTTTCTTGGAGGCATTATATGAGATTATTTCTTAGTCTCCTCCTCTTTGATTTAGTACACCTCTTAAGATAATTTATTAATGTTTTGGATATCTCATTCATCATCCATTATTACTGGTGTCATAAATTAGAGGAATGGAACAAAGCACTGGACTATACACTTTTTCCATATTCATCAATAAAATGGCCATCTCTGTTGGCAAGCACTGTGCAAAAAAAGTTGGTTCATGCTCTACAGTAAGACCAGGAGCAGTTTTTTAACTCAAATCCCCAAACAGATCACATTATTAGTGAAGTAAACATCAGTGCTTCACCTTTAAATATAAAAGGATAGAAACATCTGGTCTGCAAAAGACAAAAGTACGTCAGAAATTGATATGTCCTGTAAGTTATTCAGATGAATTGGAAGGCTGATGAATACCAGTCTTGTATGAAAAAAAAAAAAAGGATTAATTGTTGAAAATGCTGTAATTTTGCCAGCATACTATAAAACAGTTAAAAGGGCATGAAAGATCCAACTAACAGAAACTTAAATGGCAGTATTTAAGTCTATGATATTATTTCTCAGAAAAGAAGTTACCTCACTTGTACTTACTGGTGGTAAGTACAAAAACCAAAGTCCCTTGCTATCACAGTTTTTTGAGTTTAGGTTTTTTTATGTTTTGGTGTGGGTTTTTTTTTTTTTTTAGTTAAGACAATTCAAACACAAAGGGCATTAGAAAATACAATTGTGAAGATTTCAAAATCATTTTCAAGACAATGATCATTAATGTGAATCGTATTGGTAGTAAGTTACACAGCAGTGTACTCTGCTATAGAAAATACCTGTAGACAGAATTAATGTTATTTTGAGAACATTAACTACTGACTTAACAAGATCATTATGCTTGCATTAAATTACACCTTTGAATTTTGAATATCCAAAAATTCACTTTTTGTTATTTTAGGCAAAGACTCAGTTGATAAATTTTGTACACATTCACTGTTTACATTCCTTCAACTAAAAGTAAATCTCTCATTAAGGCAAATTAATATTTTACATGATATAACAGTACTGCACTCATCTCTTTTCTTAGTGTTACATGAAAACGCTTAAGCCACATTTAGTAATTCATTAACAGAATCAGATACAGAAGAATTTAAATTCTTATAATAAAAGAAGAGGACTCCACATTCGATGTAAATTGGGTAAAATGTTTCAGATTAGCAACTGTGTATCTAATTTCTACATGAGGAAGAAACAGTTGTTATTTTTTACTTCTTTAGGCATTACAGACGAGGTATTTCGGTAGCAATGTGAACCGAAAATAACAAAATAACTTTTTCCAACTAAGTAAAAACTCTTTTCATTGTGCCACCTCTAACACAAGACTCTCATTATTTTCCATAATAGACCCTTCACTATATATAGTAATTGATGATTAACAAAACATACTTGTACCAATGCTTTCTAAAGTTTATTCAACTAAACACATATATACAGATGCATTTTTCCCTTTATGATGTTTAGAATTATTAATGAAACTGTTTGATGAACTACGTATGACACTTCCCTATAGTTACATTTACCAGTGAAATGGAAAATGAAATATGTCAGCTGCAGCTTTTGTTAGTCACTGGTTTGACTGGTGTTTGGTGATGATCATGATGCCTGTTATTCAATCTATGAAGGCAGCTTGCAATCAAAAAGAACCTTGTTGTTACGAGACTAAGAATAGGTAGTACCTTCCTCGTACTGAGGTGCATGTGGCTTGAGACTGACACAAAGTGGAGAAATCAATCCTTCCTCTGCTTAGAGAGCAGCCATTCCTGCTCTCACTCTTGTCTCTGCCTCACTTTGTATTAAAATGTGCATTGTCAGGGAAACACTGATATTTACTCTTTTCTCTGTCGATTACGATATTCACCCATCATGTAAGTCCCGGGAACTCCATTTATAGCTTCAGTTAATTTCTAATTTCTACAACAGGAAATTTTATTAAACGGGAGACTATAAGCACATCATACCCAAAATTTCCAGCAGCAGTCTAGGGGGTAACAGCTACAAAGATTGGCTGATTTTGCAGAGATTGTGCAAAAAGGACTTCATTGAACCTAGTCTCCCATGACAGATGGGAGTGCTCTAGCAACTGAGGTAGCAGTCAAAAAAATAAAGTTGACAAACTCTTGTTACCTAATTATCCTAACTTTCAGGCCTGCTGCAAATGTCATCAATGAACAATAAATTGCCAGTGAACAGACACTAAGAAGATAGAACACAGAATAAATAAATACAAAAAAAATCAGTGGAATCTTCAATCCAATCTTTTTTTTTTTAACTTATTTTTAATAAAAGTTCTGCAAGACACAACATCCTGTCTTCTTCTGAGATCCAGAAGGCTTCAGATGTTTATATACCTGCTAAAGAGGATCAGTAGCTGTAGATGTTGATTCTTCCAGTTAAGGGACACCGCTATTATGTTCTCTAATCACAGTACATGAAATTTAAACTTTTGCTTCTCAGCAACATCCTATCCTCGAAAGCCTGCTGAGTACCTGTTTTCACACTGACACATATTTCTAAGCAGGACATTTGAAATCCAGTGACTACAAGGTAGTGGTTAAATACAGGAGGAGAACTGAGGAGACAGTATTCTGAAGCAAGCAGACAGGTAGCAGTGGAGGACAGAAGCTGATCCCATCAGGACCAAAGATAAACCCCTCCATATGGGTGATGCTCAAAACAATTATTACCACTAGTAAAGAAGTTTACTACAGCTACATGATTTAACAACACTTAAACCAATACTGTTAAATTCAGAATCCACTAGAAACATACTACAAATTACCTCAAAGAAATAGGGCTTGTTTACTCCTCATTACAGTGTCAGTGAGTCAAAGAGTTGATCTTAAACAACAAAAGCCTGACAGAAGAAAATGCCGCCAGCTCTGTCAGACTCCTGGAAGAGAAAGTCAAGGCTCAAATGATTGTGTTGATCTTTGACTGAAACTGTAAAACAAGTCAGTTTCTTCAAAGCCAAACATAACACTGCAGCCAACAATAAGGAATCCTCTCCTTTCTTCCACACAGTGAATTTTTTGATGTCATAAGCTCTGGGTATTTTTAATCACACTAAAAAGGCATTAGCAAGGCAAACGTATATGACCCAGGCCCATAAACAACCGTGGGACTGTTTTTCCTGACTAATCTTAGTTTTCCTGTTGTCACCTAATTTCCAGTACCAAGACTTCTTATATTAATAGGTACTTTAAGGTTGTAACCAGCCTTTAACCAATTGGGGCTTTTTTCTTTCACTATCTGTATCTGAACAATTGTTCAGATTTATTCACTGACTAAACTCCAATGTATCCATGTTTTACTAGTCACATGGAAACAGGATTGCTACCCACAAGACTTCAAGGTAAAACACTTCACTGACACAAATCAGAATCTAAAATCCATCCTGTTCAAAGACTAACAGCCTTAAGATACATTATTTCATACTTTTAATTCAAATAAAGGTAATTAAAAACACTATATTTTCTGTTCAGAAGCTATCCTTAGTTATCATTCCTGAACTCCTGATTCTTAGCATCACTTCTAATGCTCTACATAATTCTGCCCATCCTTACTTCACAAACAATTCTAATTAAAAAAAAGGCCACATTCAGTTAATACTTTAAATGTATCTTCCAGTGTATTTGTAAAATTTCTGCTGCTACTCATTAAAAATCAAATTTATCAATGTTTAATTTTTACATATGACTTCTTTGAAATAAAATTTTAACCCATACCAAGTAAGCTAATATTAACATACTGCATACACCATAAGCACTACAGAAGAACAGCTGAAATAAACAGTTAATGACTGAAAACAGAGCAAGAAACAATGGATAGATAATATCCAATATATCTTAACTGATTAGTGCACACTCTTTTCTTCCCACCTCCAGTAAATTTATCTTGATTATAACTACATTGGTCAGCTCAAGTTTGTTTAGCTGTGGGTCTTTCCATCACTGAAGTCAACAGTGAACTCACTCAGGACTTAAAAGCACAGATGATTTTTTTCCTCCTGGAACAAATATTAAGCATTCAGAAGCTTAGGACTTCAAAGTTTGACTTCATGAACCACGTGCTTATTCAGCAGGCATACAGAAAGTAATGCATTATTTCACTTAGACACTCCAGCACTTTATTATCCATTTTATGTAAGAATTCATAACGATAACAAGCGTATTGTTTGACATGCAGCAAAAACATATGGGCAACCAACAGATATTTCCTCTGACCCCTGTCAGACCAATTAATTCCGTAACAGAAGCAAATGCCTTCAGAACAGCAAACCAAGACAACAGAAGAAATCCTCTCAAATGCTAGAAAAAGCCAAAGAATACATGCTGTGAGGAAGTGAACTGGTTTTAAAAAATAAACTGCATTGAAGGAACTCTCTATACTACTGCTAATGCTGTTTTCAGTAATGTACAGCATCACACTCAATGCTTCACAGTAAACCAATTTCATGAAATCATATGCTTGCCAAAAAGAGACTACCTATCCAGAGTGCTTACCATTACAAATATCCATTTCATTTTAACCTTAAATTTCCACACAGAATGCAAGTAATACTTACTAAAAAAAAAGAAAATCGCTTAACTAATGAAATCAGCTAAAGCTCAAAATCTAAATATGAAGCCAAGTCAACTATAAACACAAGGAATAATACCCATGTAAGTTTTATACTCTTTACTTCCCACTCTACTTTTGCTAATCCAAAATACATCAACTCAGAAAATGTATCCTAAAGTTAGTTAACATTTTTTATTATGAGGGATTACCTTCAGGATAAAAAGAGGTGCACTATGTATACAAATTTCACATGATCTTAAACATAAAAAGAAATCTGCTGCATCTCTATTGTCTATTCACATGACAAGATAATGTGAAGATTACATCATTGAAGGATTACCAAGACAGTTGTGTGCTTAATTATTAGTCTGGGTCACCATTCAAAGCCCTAGTTAGTCATTTGCCCTCCTTTATCCCACATGCTGGACTAGAGATTCCTTGAACAAAAATTCTCAATTTACTGACTGTACACCTGATCAAGTGAGTGAGCTGAAGAACTAACATACAAAATAAAAGGTCTTAATAAATCTAATTCTAACTTACTTTTACTCCTGCATATTTCAAAACTTTGTTATGCTCTCATGGTCCAAGTCTAAGAATGAACCATTTCACTAGCTGTAGCACAAGACCAGCTGCCGTAACATTGTCTTCATCCACAAATCAGTCAACTGAGGGTAGTAATGCCTAACAAATAGACTTTAGTTTCGTAGATAAAGTCTACTGTAGGACTGTAGGAAATTTCTGATGGACTAAAGCAGCACTAGCGGAGCGGGAGAAGAAAGCCCACATGGTCAGCTATCAGAACAATTTTCCTGGCATTTTTCCCCATGTATTCACATCCCAGTGCTGTTCTAGGAAGAGCAGCTGTTTTCTGGCCAGAAAGATTCAGACACCTTCTTAGGATGAAAAGTCACTGAAAGCAAAGAAATAATTTGTTTATGATACTGTGCATATATATAAGGTTTATCTATCAAATTTAGAATTCTAAAATGCCTATATATATATATACATACACACACAGCACTCTCTATACTGACTAAATAGTGAAAATCTCCCAGTATCTACTATGGCTTTATGAAAGAGATGTAAAGAAATTTAAAAAATTTTTAAAAAACCCAACACCAAAAAGCAACTCTTTTTTTTTTTTCTCTTTTTTTCATCCAATACAGAATTAAGAGAACAGGTGGTACTTGGAAACACGTTTCATGAACTGTCACAACTAAGAAAGACTGGGTGACACAAGCATATAGGTCAAGATCCACCACAGCTGAATGGTCACAGATGCATGACATCATGTACAAGAATTTCAATTAATGAATGAGAACAGTTTTTCTTAGTCAGTACTAAATTATCAATTAGCCTTATGCAAGCCTCACTGAACATTAAAAAGTGTGAGGATCAGATGTACAAAGAGAAAAAATCAAAGCAAAAAGGGAATTCAGCTTTGGGCAGAACATCATCAGGGGACACGCAGCCAAACAAAATGAAGGTGATTATTCTAAGCCACATAGAGGCCATTATCTAAGACTTCCACTGCGTCCAGTCAACAGACTGGGACTAAATTTAGATGTAGCCATTCACATCCAGTACCGTGTTGGGTTTTACTTATTTTTAGTGACACACATTTCCTTTTACATTCTCTGCCAAATGTCATTTGGTGGAATTTGACAATGTGTATGAAAGGGCAGACACACTGAGCAACCCCTCACAGTTACCAGCCACTCCCCACCATATTTCTGCAGAAGGGAAGGAAGAGGGAAACAAAAGTACATCTTTAATCTCACCTCATCGCTGTCATTCCCTCTAGACCTAGAGCAGATAGACCTCTACCATTCTATCATCAAGGTGCAGCTGAGTTACTAATAAGGGGCAGTCTATTCCAGACTCGATGTTAGATCTTTCTTATTAGAGAAGTCACAAGAAATTCTCCTCAAGAGACCAGGTTGCCTGAGGACACACAGAGACTGGGGGTTTATTTGTGGTTTGTTTTTTTTTTTCTTCCACCATAGTATTAATAAAGTAACCAGTCCTTCAAGAACTATTGTAACTTACATATGCTCACAGATGCAGGAATGCCCAGCAAGGTCCAGTGCAGTAAGATGATCCATGACCAGCTGTAGTGGATGACAGACCTTATAACGGAGTGTTGAACTTGGAGTTCTGGCTCTAAAATGGTCTAAAACTTCAGAAACACTAGAGACTGGATGGCAGAGCTAGAGTTCCAAGAGGAAGGTATGAAATCAGATGTCCAGGGCCAAAGAGAGAGCTTCTCCCTCTATCTTTCATCTACGCAAGGTGACAGACATCAGTTAAATGTTTTTTCACTTGTTTACATGTACAAGCAATTAGAAGGCCTGCTTGCATTTCAATTTCACTGTCTGTCATGCTGTACCTGTGTCTTCAAATCAATATATCATAATGGTGGCACAGACTTTGTTTGAGAGGAACTGAAAATAAAACATAGCTTCAGCCTCAGAAAACACAAATGTCAAATGGAAGTGAAAAATCCTTTGCAACATTCTGCAAAGACAGTGAAAGTACAATAACGTATCTCAAGTTAGATGGAAGAGGTTAGCACATCAGAAGGGACTACACGGAAAGGCACAGTATCCAGTGGATGCTATAAACAGATACAGCAATGAATCACAACAAACCCATTAGTAGCTACTGCAACAGAATTCTGGAATTGACACTTGTTTCGGTTCCTTCAAAACTAAACAAAATGAACAAGAATAAAATTGGCACGGCCATAACGTTTCACCAAGGAAACTTCTTAACTGTAGACAGGAATTAGTCTCAGGTGAAATGGCAGTTAATTCATTGTTGTCAGCTCAGGATAGTTTTCAATGACGAAATCATTGCAAACTGTAACTTAGGACTTTGACAGATAAATTCTCTCACGTTGAAAAAATGAAACTGCCACCCAACCTTCACTTACTCTCTGAAGTTAACCTGAATAATAAATTTAGAAGTTGTCTGGTAAGGGTGAGTACGAAACATTAGCTGAAATATAATGTTAGCCATCTAGTGACTTGCTGGCAACTTGAGTCTTTTTATTTTTTTTAGACGAGAGAGTACAGATAGTACACCAAGCACATCAGCAGGAGTGTCAGCTTAGTGTAACGTACTACTACAGATTTCTTTCTAAAGCAAATTGAATAGTTGAGAAAAAATGAGAAATCCTTGACCACTTCTCCTCCCTCAGTATCAAATACATTTTTGTCACCATTTTCACCACTTAGGTTCAAAATGAGGAGGTGATCTTCATCAGCTTCTCTTCATCTTCCAATATATTTAGGCCTCATCTGAAACTTTGTTGTTGTTGTTTTAAATAAGACCTATACATATAAGAGTCAACCTGCCTATACAGCTAAAATTCCAATTTACCCCACTTATCCATGCGATCCAACTCCCCTCCCAACCAATCCCTGCAGTGCACAACTTCCAAAACACTCATCTCACTGGTTGCTAAAGTCTTCAATAACTGCAAAGACAGTCGTCTTTAATAATACAGCTTCTCATCAGAAATTTTACATTATTCTTTTTGTTTGTATCTTTATCATTGCATAACATTTTACAACAATCAAAGACGATCTGAATAAAAACCCTTGTTAAAGTCTGTGTCTTCCATTACCCCAACAAATGCAGTTACCCAATACAATTTGCTTCAGTATCTAAAACTGTATCTTTATTGGGAATGTATTTGTTCTTCCTTGCCCACATTTCTTTTCTAGTGAGCAGTGATGTGGTGCTTCGCTGCCTTCTGTGGTTAACCCACAACACTACCTTACAATTATTTCTATTGCAGCTGGACCTACTTGTGGCTTGAAAACACAGAAGCAGAGGAGCTTGACACGAACAAAAATCAGGCAAAAAAATGTTGAGACATGCACTGTAATAAATAGAATGATAAAGAATAATGGCCAACAGGGGTTCAAGACACATGTTCTGTTTTGAGTTTGATTTTATTCCATTTTTCCAGAAGGTGGAATCTTGGAAGTATGCTACGTTCTTTCAAGCTCAGGAAAGTGGAGGGCTGCAAGTAGAGTGAGACTGCAGAGAAAATGGTTAGAGGGATCTAAAAGAAATGCTCAGTATTAAAAAAAAAAAAAAAAAAAAAGAAAAAGAAAAAGAAAGGGTGATGCAATGCCTGTTAATAAGCTTTATAATGGAGGTTTTCCTCTTATACACACTGATTTAAGCCCAAGTCACCCAATTCCTACCTGGCCATTCTTCTTTCTCAAGCTCATATCGCGAGAGCTCAATTGACCCATTACTTATGGAAGGGGATGGTGCGAGTCTGAAGCTTCTAAGCATAATAGAAAACAGCAGTCTTACTGAAAGCTACCTTGAAACACTGGCAAAAGACTATCTGTATTAGGAGCTGTCTAATATGCTCATGGACTAAATGATAAATAACAGCAGCTCTAGAAAATGAAGCACTCCAGTCAACCTACAAAAATTACAGCATGAGTCTATCAGCATACTTTTATCCCAATCTGGGTAAACTGTTACAAGGAGTAGAATGATGTTCACTCAGCCCACATTTGCCCTCTTCTCAGATAAAATTACTCATAGTGGAAATTATAACCATGACTGATCATACACTATTACTGCAAATTAATGTAAAAATCTAGTCTCACCCAACAGCTATGAAACAGCAACAGCATGCTCTAATTCCTGGCATATGTCAGTTTTGAATACTGACTTATAGGTAGAGCTACATATTTTTCTTCTAATACACAAAAACATAGACAGTTTATCTAAAATCCCTAAAGACCAGAACAAAAACATATAATATACTAAAAACAAATTAGGATTTCCTCCAATCACTGAGGCTGTGGAGTGCACGGGAGTGCTATTAGAACAACACAGCATCTCAGCTGGATTTGCAACAGCTGATAGCACCATTTGTTCATTCTGAACGTGTACCTCAATCCACCCCGGAGCACAGCATCAAAGTGGAGCTATGTCCAGTGACAGCAGCTGCCACTGTCTTCTGCTCCTCCCCACTCAGTTTCATAAGGACTGAACCTTGCGATAAATGGGTTCTGCATTTGTGGGTAAAGGCAGCATGACTGCATCAAATATATGTCTGGCATCATCATCAGATATTAAAAATTAATATTAACTTGTATCTGTCCCATATATGTTTCCATTTCTTCTCAGGTACAGAATTCCTCTCACTTCACCCTAAGAACGTACCTAAGGTTACAGACAAAAGTCATAAGAGACAAAAGACTGGGAAGCTTTTCTAGCTCTGCAAAATGAAGTTTGACATTTTATCTTGAAGATTTGTCAAATCAACAAACAACTTGATCAAAGATGGGAAACCAAAGCAACCAGCAAAGAAAAGGGGCCACAAACAGTTGGTAATTAGCTAGAAATGGAGAAGGTATATCCTGCTCTATACTTATCTCATTCTGTCCCTTAAACCTCTTTCCAATTCCCTGACTTGCAGTCGAGCACCTGCATCAAGTAATCTTCAACTGCAGACTCATGGGCAGTACAATGAATGAAAGTTGGGAGAACTGCACAAATCTAAAAACCAAAGTAGCTTTCTTTTAGGTGAAATCCACCCTGCCTACAGAAGGTAACCTCGAGAAAAAGAGACACTTAAGTTCCAGCTGTAAAATATTTATACTACCTTACGCATAGCCAGAGTGAAGAAAAGTTAATTCAGTTTGTTGGATTTTTCAGAAATGTTATATAGGAAAAAATTTTTAATTTCAAAGTAGAACTGCCCCAAATGAACTTATTTAAAGTAATACATGAAGTATCAACATAAATTTCAAAGGGCATTTCATGCTGACATTTACTTGCCCAGAAAACTGTGAAGTAAATTCACAAAAAGTTATAGTTTACCTTGATTCATAAAACATTCTCAGGTCTTCTAACTTGCTGCCTTCTTTGAAAAGAGCATTTGAAAAAAACCCAAACTCTCAAGAAGCCTTAACTGTAACACACACACACACACAATTGATCTAAAATGCTAGCTTTTTTATTTCTTTTTTTCAGTTTTCGAAACACTGACTTTTTATTCAACACTTTTTACCTATTTTGAGCACAACAAACATATACCACTGATGTAATTAGAAGAAACCTTTCAACTGATTTGGACACGAGCTTCCTCTGATTACAGGAAGTCAGAAACTTCCTGCCTGTTCCACTTTCCTCTACTTGTGCTCATCCACTGTTCTCTCATCCAGCCACTAAAATTAAATCTATGTGAGTCCAGATTTCTGCATACTTCAGAAGAAAAGAACCTTTTCAATACTATCCGCTACATATTTTCATGAAGCAGTAGAACTGGGAGGGCACAACCAGTATAAGCTTTCTGGATAAACGTGAATCTACAATGAAAACCAAAGCAGATGAAATCTTTGGCCTGTTAGCCTCAACTGCTTAATGCATTGTACACAAAGATTATGGGGTATAACAAACTTTAAAAGGTATCATCATAAGCAGCACCAGGTTTAGTTTTTAGTCTATAAAAATACACACACATATATAAAGAATTGCCCAGTTACGTATTTGAATTTATTAACTTTTCCCCAAACTGTGTATTTTTATTAGCACCATAGGCATACGTGTAAATGATGTAAATTAAAAATGAGTCAGGCCTAAAGGAGGAAACACTATGCTATTGACTCATGAATAACTGAAAGAAAAGCAAGGCTCCCACATATTTTTTTAAATATGTGGTTCCAGTAGAAATAACAGGCTGTATACGCTGCAGGTGTTCAAGCCACCATTCTGAAAGTACAGAGAAGTTTTATAGGAAGCAGGACATGCAAAACAAGCACGAGTATCAGCTGAGAGCCACTCTTCTCTCTAAAGAAATTAGTAACCCCATTATCCTCCCCAGCACAATTATCAAATAACCTACCAGATTTACATTAAGAGAAGCATACTAAATGTTTATTTGTATTTGTCCCATAAGCATATTCTCATTATATCCACTCTTCCACTCCTGGAATTTCTTTTACATAGTCTACTATTTAACGTGTTTAAATTACTTTTCATTTATCCCATTTAACAAACTCATTTAAATTGTGTGATTTATTAAATATTTTACAGTGCACTTCTGTATTAGCTGTGATGGGATATTATAAAACCTGGGTTCTAACTGGAGCTTTTTCAGCTTTTGTTTGGCCTTGACTAAGTCACTTCCCTCACACTTTTCATTTATAGATGAAAGGCTCTACAAAATTACTAAATGTTAATCACGAATACTCCAGATAAAGTTTAGTCAAGAAGGTACAAGAAATCAAAGCACCACCTTTACACTGGATCCTCTTATTCAGATTTACAGTGCAGCAAGAATGCTGATATGAGAACAATTACGAAATAAACATGAAACATACCATTACAGGCTTAAAAGTCTTTACTTTTAAAAGAGGTCAAACTTACATCTGAAAGGTCAGTGGGAAAACTGGCAAACCCTTTTAAAGCAGAGATGATAGCAAAACTAACCATGGTTTAAGAAAATAATCTTAATTTTGAAAGAGAATCTGTTGGGCAAGATCAGAAAATACACGAACAGTTTTCAACTCTGCAACATGCCAAGCTTCATTCAGTAAAATACACACAAATCTTCATCCAGATATAGAAACTGCCTTGCTGTGAACAACGACAGGACAAAAAAGAAGGTTGGAAGAAAGAGGGTGTGTGTCCACATCATACACGATGCAGGAGCCACTGGTCACATCCACCAGTGTTAATGGAAAATTTCAGGCCCCAGCATACAATCATATTCATCAACACCATGTGAAACCAATGCCGTTAAAAAAATATAAGTAAATGGGCAGCATGCTGGCAAATCAAATTTGTTGTTGACACGTCTAAAGCACAGTAGATAAGAAATAATCATCGGTGCTGAAATAACTACTGAGCTATAAGCTACTCTTAACAATTCAGAACAGTGCGCTGAGCATGACAGTGGAAAGGTAAATTATAAATACAACATTGTAAAATTTGTAAAAAGATTACATATTTCCATGGATAATGAAAACACCCACCTATGTAAAATTACATATCAACAAGAAAAACACTATGGGGAAGAACAGCCTGGATCAGCACCGTAAACCATTACAAACTGACATGAATTTGAGGAGCTCCACGGCACAGTGGTTATTCCACAACTAGGAATTTTTTTGTAACTTCCTTTAAAACACCTGCTGTTGGCCACTGTAAGTGACAAAACAATGGCCTGGATGACAATTCATCTGATGCCAGGTGCAATTCTTATGCTAACATCAGAGTGAAGTCTAAATGCCAAAAATGCATTTCTACAATTCTTGAAAGATTCTTTAAAACTTTCAACAAGTTCCATACCTTCTCGAAATTCAAATCTATTCTCAATACACATCACATAGCTATACTTCTCCCCAACAGGAAAAAGAAAAGGCCAAAAGTGCATTTGTGTAAAAGCTAGAGATTAAATAAAATTACCACTTATTATCAAGCAGGCACAATCCAGGTTTCAAGAAACACCGTTCAGACATTCATTATCTGAAAGCTCAGAACCAAAGGATACTGACTATATGTGGGTCTAGGGGTTAAATAAGACAGCTCACTCAGAAGGTGGTGACAGTAGAGGTCTGTTACAGACCAGCAGCTCAAACTAGATAACAGTAGGATTTTTTTTATAAACCCATATTTATAAAGCGCTGAAAGAAAAACGTCAAACTGAAATCTTTAATAATGAAACTTAGTATCTCAGGATCTTAAGCGGCCAACAGTAAAAAAAAAAAATCAGTTTTTAAAATTTATTAGCAACAGTTTTCTAACAGCGGTCACCATAATCAATACCGAGAAATTATCATATATCCCATTATAATGGCTAAAATGAGTAAATCACTGGACTAGAAATTAGGGATAGTCTAAGAACTACTGATCATGATCAGATTACGTAGCCAAACAGGGATTACTGACACCTATGCAAGCATATGATGCATATACATGGTCATATTCCTGCAGTTTCAAAATCAAACATGAAAATGGAAACTTCGTTAAGAGGGTTTTTATCTACCTTCTTCATCTATGTTTTAGGGTCAGGCAATTCTACAGCTAACAAAGAGGACAATTTTGGCTACAGCTCATCCTAGCTGTTCAAAATCTGATGTTTTGAACAAGCAAGCATAAGGAAGAACAAAACAAGGCAGGATCAAAAATGTAGAAAAGGGGAGGCTGGATCACCATCAATATAAATTAGAGTTATGGAGTGTAGAACCTGAGAGACATGAAACATCCACGTATGACACAACCAAGAGCGTTGGTCACAAACACCACCTCAACAACAACAGAGGCCCATGACTTAGACAGAAGTGGCACAAGTGTTAAAAATTGTAAGGGAAGATCAAAAATAGTCAAGAAATACTTTCATTCTATAGTTGGAAAGATTCAAAATGGTATAATTGTAACATATTATATTGATTTTTTTTCCCCAACTCGTTTGTTAAACAGATGTTCCAGATCAGATGTTAAAGAATATTGCGAGCCAAACATTTTAAATCAGCATACTTGTTAAACTTATCCAAGAGT
>JAHREE010000166.1:863960-882909 GCA_033628505.1 Tringa tobata | reverse complement strand
GAAGCTGTAGCCCGCCCTTCCCGTCCTGAGCCATGCCTGGGCATGAAAAGGTACCCATGCTTGGCCACGCTGCCGAGTCACCATTCATCCCAGTGTTCAGAAGTGCCCACCTCCGGCATGCTCTTGTCTTGCACATCCTAGCCTATGGGCCAGTGGAAAGGGAAGGCCTCCCCTGCCCCACACTGTCTGGAGAGAAGAGCGGTGCCTGTGCACCCTGCCACACCTCCTCTGGGCTCCTGGGGCTGAGCATGGATCACGCAAAAAGTAGAATTTTGGCAGGGACTTTAAAGATCATCTACTTCCAACTCCCCTGCTGTGGGCAGAGACATCTTCCACTAGATTAGGTCCCGTCCAGCCTGACCTTGAACACTTGCAATGATGGGGCATCCACAGCTTCTCTTGGCAACCTGTTCCAGTGTCTCACCACCCTCACAGTGAAGAATTTCTTCCTTAGAGCTAATCTAGATCCACCCTCTATCAGTTTAATACCATTACCCCTTGTTCTATCAGTACAGGCCCTGGTAGAGAAGTCTCTTGCCAACTTTATGTATTGAAAGGCCGCACGAAGGTCTCCCTGGGGCCTTCTCTTCTTCAGGCTGAACAACCTCAGCTCTCTTAGCCTTTCTCCTTAATGGGAGAGGTTCTTCCAGTCCTTGGATCGTTTGTGTGGCCTCCTCTGGACCTGTTCTAACAGGTCCATGTCTTTCTTGGGCTAGGACCCCTAGAGGTTGACGCAGTACTCCAGGTGGGGTGTCCAGGTCTCTCTGGATGGCATCCCTTCCCTCTAGCATGTCAACTGCACCACTCAGCTTGGTGTCATCCACAAACTTGGTTGTCCCGAGGGGACATGAGGGCAAACGGGGACCTTGAGGCACCTGAGTTGGGATTTGCTGCAAGGAAAGCTGCAAGGCAGCAGACTTGAACTCACAGAAGCAATGCTCGCACACCAACACCATCACCTTCATTTGAAACTGTCTAAAGGACTATGCTTTTTTGAAATGTCATATGCAAATTCCTATTATTCGGTGGAAGAATTAGCAGTAGTTGCCTTTCCTCTGAGAAGAAGGCCAGTGCCTGGAGTGGTGTAAAGTTGTGTGCTTTAGTCCCGCTCATGTTAACTTGCACAGCTCCAAGGCTTTGACACATGCACATGCTCAGCAATTCACCAAGAGCAGAAAAAGGGCTTTGAGATTCAGCACAAGTAGTTGGAGAGTTAGGACAAAGGCGAGAGTGGGGCTGGAGCTATGAAATGAGCAGTGTTCCTCAGAAGGGGAACAGTGATGAGATAGGGGCGTAGTGTGACAGTTTGCATGGCCTTGAGCAGCACAGCGGGCAGCAGGGCTGGCTGCCAGGGGTACATGAACAGCTCCTCCCGCGCGGGAAGATGGGGAGAGGAGAGGACACTGCTGTTCCCTGTCGGGGTGTAGCAGGGGACAGTCGGTGGAAGTCACTCTCCGCACATTTAATTAAGAGCTGTTGTCTTGGTACACCCAGAGGCTGATGATTCCCAGGCAGTGGATCCATTGGGTGAAGGACTCCAGCCCCCAGCATGCTGCGGGGATGTGCCAGCTCTGCTCAAGCTGTTGGCCAGAAGAGCAAAAGCCGGCAGGAGTCGCCGCGCCTTGTGCCATCTGCAGCGAGAAATCTGCAGAGGAAAACTGTGAAGTGAATGCCAGGGCCAGGACCGCCTCGTCATCCCGGAGGGCAAACTTTAATCTGTTCAGAAGACTGCTAGACAAAATCCCTTGGGAGGATGCCCTTAAGGATACAGGAGTCCAGGAAGGATGGACGTACTTCAAGAAAGAAATCTTAAAGGCACAGGAGCAGGCTGTTCCCATGTGCCGAAAGACAAGTAGGCGGGGTAGGAGGCCAGCCTGGCTAAATAGGGATCTCTTGCTGGATCTCAAAAACAAAAAGAGAGTCTGTGACCTTTGGAAGAAGGGGCAAGTCTCTCATGAAGACTATAAAAATGTAGCAAAGATATGCAGGGAGAAAATAAGGAGGGCCAAAGCACAGCTAGAGCTCAACCTAGCTGCAGCTGTGAAGGCTAATAAAAAATGTTTCTATAAATTCATTAACAACAAAAGGAGGATTAGGGAAAATCTCCCTCCTTTATTGGATGCGGAGGGAAACAGAGTCACAAAGGATGAGGACAAGGCTGAGGTTCTCAACGCCTACTACGTCTCCCTATATGACAAGATAACGAGATTATTGGACGAGGGAAAGGCTGTTGATATTGTATACCTGGGCTTTCAGAAAGCATTCGATACTGTCCCCCATACAAATCTCATGGAAAAAACTGGCTTCACACGGCCTGGATGAGCATACGATCTGCTGGATCAAGCACTGGCTGACTGGAAGGTCCCAAAGAGTAGTGATCAATGGATTTAAATCCAGCTGGCGGCCGGTCACAAGTGGTGTCCCTCAGGGCTCAGTGTTAGGAACATTCCTGTTTAACGTCTTTATTGATGATCTCGACAAGGACATAGGGTGTATCATCAGCACGTTCACAGATGACACCAAGTTAAGCAGGAGTGTTGATTCCCAGGAGGATAGGGAAGCGCTACAGAGAGACCTAGATAAGATTGGATCATTGGGCCAGCACCAATGGGATGAGTTTCAACAAGGGCAAGTGCCAGGTTCTGCACTTGGACCCCAAGAACCCCCTGCAGCGCTACAGGCTTGGGGAAGTGTGGCTGGAGCTGCCTGGAAGAAAGGGACCTGGGGGTTCTCATTGACAAGCGGCTGAATATGAGAAAAGCCAACGGCATCCTGGCTTGTATCAGAAATAGCGTGACCAGCAGATGTAGGGAGGTGATTGTGCCCCTGTACTCAGCACTGGGGAGGCCACACCTGGAGTGCTGTGTCCAGTTTTGGGCACCTCAATACAAGAGTCTCTCTACCGAAGTGCTGGAGCGAGTGCAGAAGAGGGCAACGAAACCGGCGAAGGGCCTGGAAAATAAATCATATGAAGAGAGGCTGAAGGAGCTGGGACTGTTTAGTCTGAGGAAGAGGAGGCTGAGGGGAGACCTCATCACTCTCTACAACTCCTTGAAAGGACACTGTCGAGAGGTTGGTGCTGGTCTCTTCTCACAGGTCATTAATGACAGAAGGAGAGGGAATGGCTTCAAGCTCCAACACGGTAGGTTTAGACTAAACATTAGGAAAGAATTCTTCACAGAAAGAGTGGTCAAGCATTGGAATAGGCTGCCCAGGGAGGGGGTTGAGTCACCATCCCTGGATGTGTTTAAGAGACGATTAGATGTGGTGCTGAGGGATATGGTGTAGGGGAGGACTTTGTAGAGTAGGGTAGATGGTTGGACTCAATGATCCCAAGGGTCTCTTCCAACCTAGATGATTCTATGATTCTATGATCCCAGTCACCATTGGCTAGGCCAATGTCATCCCAGTCTTCCAAAAGGGCAAGAAGGAGGACCTGGGAAACTACAGGCCGGTCAGCCTCCCTGAAAGATGATGGAACGGCTCATGCTGGGTGTCATCTCAAAGCATATGGAGGAAAACTATCAGATGTAGTCAAAATGGATTCACCAAGGGGAAATCATGTCTGACTAACCTGAGAGCCTTCTACAATGGCATGACGGGATGAGGAGAGGGCTGTGTGACCAGCAGGTCAAGGGAGGTTATCCTGCCCCTCTACTCTGCCCTGGTGAGGCCCCACCCGGAGTACTGTTTCCCGTTTTGGGCTCCCCAGTTCAAGAGGGACAGGCAACTGCTGGAGAGGGTACATCAGAGGACCACAAAGATGATTAGGGGCCTGGAGCATCTCTCTTATGAGGAAAGGCTGAGGGACTCGGTCTTTTTAGTCTGGAGAAGAGAAGCCTGAGGGGGGATCTGATCAACACCTATAAATACTTAAAGGCTGGGTGTCAAGAGCATGGGGACAGTCTTTTTTTCCGTGGTGCCCAGTGACAGGACAAGAGGAAATGGGCACAAACTTGAACATAAGAAGTTCCATCTAAACGTGAGGAGGAACTTCTTTCCTGGGAGGGTGGCAGAGCCCTGCCCAGAGAGGTGGTGGAGTCTCCGTCTCTGGAGACATTCAAAACCCGCCTGGACACGTTCTTGTGCAACCTGCTTTAGGTGGAGCTGCTTTGGCAGGGGGGTTGGACTAGATGAGATGGTCTCCAGAGGCCCCTTCCTCTGGAGGGGGACCCCAATATCATTCCAAACCACATATCATTCTGTGATTCTGTGATTCTGTGACCGGAGGGTAGGAATTGCTCTTCTCAGGAGCCTCTTCTGCTTCTACCAAAGCCAGGCCTCTTCTCCCCGCTCCTTGGAGGCCTCTATTGCCCTCAGGCTGCTGAGACATGACCTGTGCTGTGGAGGCTTCCAGTGGAGCAGGCGTGCTGTCAACACAAACTGCATCGACGCCGCTGAAACTTGCCTTTTGTTTGGAGGGTACAGGGGGCAGAGGCTTGGGACAAGCACTGGTCTGAGAGACACAGCCCGGTCCCATCTGCTCTGGATGAAGGAGAGTCTTAGCCAGTTAGCACAAACAGGGCAGGTTTGTTTTACAGCTTCAGTGGGGTTTGAAGTGGTTTTGAAAACAGGGACATAAACCAAGGAAACAGTCATAGAATCATAGAATCATAGAATCATCTAGGTTGGAAGAGACCCTTGGGATCATCGAGTCCAACCATCTACCCTAATCTACAAAGTCCTCCCCTACACCATATCCCTCAGCACCACATCTAATCGTCTCTTAAACACATCCAGGGATGGTGACTCAACCACCTCCCTGGGCAGCCTATTCCAATGCCCGACCACCCTTTCCGTGAAGAACTCCTTCCTAATGTTCAGTCTAAACCTACCCTGTTGCAGCTTGAAGCCATTTCCTCTCGTTCTATCATTAATTACCTGTGAGAAGAGACCAGCACCAACCTCTTGACAGTGTCCTTTCAAGTAGTTGTAGAGAGTGATGAGGTCTCCCCTCAGCCTCCTCTTCCTCATACTAAACAGTCCCAGCTCCCTCAGCCTCCCCTCGTATGATTTATTCTCCAGGCCCTTCACCAGTTTCGTTGCCCTCCTCTGCACACGCTCCAGCACCTCGATATCTCTCTTGTGTTGAGGTGCCCAAAACTGGACACAATACTCGAGGTGTGGCCTCCCCAGTGCTGAGTACAGGGGCACAATCACCTCCCTACTTCTGCTGGTCACACTATTTCTGATACAAGCCAGGATGCCGTTGGCTTTCTTGGCCGCCTGGGCACACTGCCGGCTCATATTCAGCCGCCTGTCAATGAGAACACCCAGGTCTCTTTCTTCCAGGCAGCTCCAGCCACACTTCCCCAAGCCTGTAGCGCTGCATGGGGTTCTTGTGGCCCAAGTGCAGAACCTGGCACTTGCCCTTATTGAAGCTCATCCCATTGGTGCTGGCCCAATGATCCAATCTATCTAGGTCTCTCTGTAACACTTCCCTATCCTCCTGGGAATCAACACTCCTGTTTAACTTGGTGTCATCTGCAAACTTGCTGATGATACACCCTATGTCCTTATCGAGGTCATCAATAAAGACGTTAAACAGGAATGGTCCTAACACTGAGCCCTGAGGGACACCACTTGTGACCGGCCGCCAGCTGGATTTAAATCCATTGACCACTACTCTTTGGGACCTTCCAGTCAGCCAGTGCTTGATCCAGCGGATTGTATGCTCATCCAGGCCACGTGAAGCCAGTTTTTCCATAAGAATTGTATGGGGGACAGTCGCATGACCTATTTCTGCTAACGAACAGGTTTACCAATCCCTTGGGCATTTTTAAAACCCACAAGAGAAGAGAGAGCTGTAGAAGGTAGGGGCGTGCAAGAGACCTGGTTGATATTCAAGCACCGCTTCCTCCAAGCTCAAGATCGGTGCATCCCTAGGAGCAAGAAATCGGGCAAAGGAGGCAGGAAACCTGCATGGGTGAGCAAAGAGCTTCTGGAAAAAGTCAGATTGAAGAAGGAAGTTTACAGAATGTGGAAAAAGGAACTGTCCACTTGGCAGGAATATAGGAACGGTGTCAGAGTATGCAGGGATGCAACGAGGAAGGCTAAGGCGTACTTGGAATTAAACCCGGCAAGGGATGTCAAGGACAGTAAGAAGGGCTTCTTCAAGTAACGTCAGCAGTAAGAAGAAGACCAGCAACAATGTGAGTCTGCTGCTGAATGAGGTGGGTGCCCTGGTGATGGAGGATGCAGAGAAGGCAGAGCTACCGAATGCCCTCTTTGCTTCAATCTTTACTGCTAAGGCCGGCCCTCAGCAACCCCAGACTCTGGAGGTAAGAGAGAGCCTGGAGAATGGAAGACTCTCCCTTGATTGAGGAGGATTGGCTTAGAGATCATTCAGGCAAACTTGACACCCACACCCATGGGCCCCGATGGGATGCACCCACGAGTGCCGAGGGAGCTGGCAGGTGTTGTTGCAAAGCTGCTCTCCGTCATCTTGGAAAGGTCACGGAGAACAGGAGAGGTGCCCGAGGACTAGAGGAAAGCCAATGTCCGCACCAGTCTTCAAAACAGGCAAGAAAGAGGACCTGGGAAACTGCAGGCCAGTCAGCCTCACCTCCATCCCTGGAAAGGGGATGGAACGGCTCATCCTGCCTGTCATCTCTAAGCATGTAGAGGAAAAGGTGGTTATCAGGGTGGGTCAACATGGATTCGCCAAGGGGAAATGATGCTTGACCAATTTGACACCCTTCTATGATGGCATGACTGGCTAGGTGGATGAGGGGAGAGCGGTGGACGTTATCTACCTCGACTTCAGCAAGGCTTTTGACACTGTCTCCCATAACATCCTCAGGGATAAGCTTAGGAAGTGTGGGTTAGATGAGTGGCCAGTGAGGTGGATAGAGAAGTGGCTCAGAGGGTCGTAATTAGTGGCACAGAGTCCAGTTGGAGGTCTTTATCAAGTGATGTTCCCCAGGGGTCAGCGCTGGGTCCCGTCTTGTTCAACATACTGATCAGTGTCCTGGATGAGGGGACAGAGTGTACCCTCAGCAAGTTTGCTGATGGTGCAAAACTGGGAGGGGTGGCTGACCATTCAACAAGACCTGGACAGGCTGGAGAGTTGGGCAGAGAGGAACCTGATGAAATTCAACATGGGCAAGTGAAGGGTCCAGCACCTGGGGAGGAATAACCCCATACAGTGGTACAGGTGAGGGGCTGACCTGCTGGAAAGCAGCTCTGTAGAAAGGGGGACCTGGGAGTCCTGGTGGACAACAAGTTGACCGTGAGCGAGCAATGTGCCCTTGTGGCCAAGAAGGCCGATGGTCTCCTGGGGTGTATGAAAGAGAGCATGGCCACAGACCGAGTGAGGTCATCCTCCCCCTCTACTGTGCCCTGGTGAGGCTGCATCTGGAGTAGTGTGTCCAGTTCTGGGTTACCCAGTTCAAGACAGACAAGGAACTACTGGAGAGAGTCCAGCAGAGGGCTACAAAGATGGTCAAGGCAATGGAGAGCCTCTCTTACGAGAAAAGGCCTGAAGAAGAGAAGACTGAGAGTGGATCTTGTCAATGCTTATAACTATCTAAAGGATGGGTGTCAAGAGGATGGGGTCAGGCTCTTCTCCATGGTGCCTGGTTACAAGACAAGGGGCAATGGACACAAGCTGGAACAAAGGAATTTCCATCTGAACATGCGGAAAACCTTCTTTGAGGGTGACAGAGCCCTGGAACAGGCTGACCAGAGAGGGTTTTCAGCTGTTTCTTGAGGAAAAAGCACCGCAACAAGGTGCATGTGGTCACGCTGCCCACATTGTGCCTGGATTTGAGGCAGGCTCCACTGAAGTGTCCCAGATGCACGAGGAGAATAACAGGTGTCAGCTGAACCCAGCCTCCCTGGCAGTCCCCTCCAGTTCCTCCAAGCCCCTTCATATTTCTTAGTGGCCAAGCTCCACACCATCTGCCAGCTTGACTGTGTCACCAGCTTCAGGGCACCCTTGCCCACTGGATGAGAGAAGTTGCTCCTGATCCACCTGGACTCCAAGGACTAAAGCTCCAGCTCCTCTGTTGGCTCTCACCCTTCCAACTCCTCTGATCCAAGGCTCCACTGTTCTGGACAAGCTGGTTAGTTGTCAAAGAGTCCCTTCTGCTTCCCAGTGCCTCATCTGGCCAGACTGACAGCAACAGCAGGAATGGCAAGGGAGATAGCTAATGCGGGTAGTGCCAGGCAAGCAAAGGGGGCATGGAAAGAAGCTGGCACAGCCCATGGATGGTTGTAGTGATGGCTTTGGTGCTGGCTGGGCTGCTCCCCCAGTGACTGGGTCCTTCCATGGGATGTGGGGCAGGCTGTGGGCTCTCTGCATGTGTGGGATGTTACTGCTGTACATACTAGAGGAATGCCTTTCTAATCTGGAGCAAATAAATGCACTTTCCTCCTCCAGGCAATAGTAGGGCCTGTGGTGGTCATCTGGAGTGGGGATGGGCTACCCCATACCTCAACAAGGGCCTTTTTCCTAACTGGTGTAAACCACAGTGCACCATGAAGACCAGAACTGAGCAAAGTCTGCAGAGCCAAACCCTGTCTGGTGTCCCCATTCTTTCTCCACAGCCATATATACTGACAAGGTTGCCAGGTCCCCGTGCAAGTTACTGCACAGCTGATATTTTTCTCCCAAGATAAATGACCAGTTAAGTCCACAGGTAGGAGTCTACTGTCAGTGCATAAAGCAGCTTTACCTGACCACCAAGCTTCAGAGGTCCCTTGGGCCAGCAAGGAGCTAGTGGGCAGAGGCAGGGTTAAGTGGTTAGCTCAGTTGTGGTTCCTCCTGCCTGCATGGCATAGTCTTTGTGCAGGGGATCAAGGAGGCTCACTCCCCATGGTGGAGCAAATGTTCTTCAGGGCATGCTGAATCTCCTTGCAGGATCTAAGGATGCACTTGACCCCCTGAAGCTTAAGGAGGGAAAACTGTTGTGTCCCCTACCGGGGCTGATTAGATGCAAGTGGGTACCTTAATGCCATTGTTAAATTACTGGAGATCATAGAAACATAGAGCATCTCAAGTTGGAAGGCACCCATAAGGATCATCAAGTCCAACTCCCTGCTTCTTGTAGGCCTACCTAAAACTAAACCATATGTCTAAGAGTGTGTCCAGATGCTCCTTGAACTCTGACAGGCTTGGTGCCATGACCAATTGCTGGAGGAGCCTGTTGCAGTGATCAACCACCCTCTCAGTGAAGAACCTTTTACTAAAGTCCAAGCTGAACTTCCCCTGACACATCTTCATTTCCATGCCCTCGCGTCCTATCCCTGGTCACCAGGACATATTTTTAAAAGCCCCTTTGCTTTCCTTCACAGTGCTGGTTGGCTTGAACTCTAATCATGCTGTGGCCACACAAATTTTCTCCCTACCATGGCAAACAGAATCTCTGTAGACCTCCCGTGTCACCTGTCCTTGCTTCCAATGTAAGTACACTTTCCTTTTCTGCCTAAGCTTTAGAAGATTTCTGCTCAGCCAAACCGGCCTTCTGCCCCACTTACTTGACTTTGGACACTGCGCTCTTAAGAGATGGTTGTTAAATAGTGACCAGCATTCACGGACCCTGATACCTTCAAAAGCAGATTCCCAGGGGACCTTACTGACTAGATCCTTCAGTAGCCCCAAGTCTGCTCTCCCCATATCCACAGTCAAAGTTTTGCTGGCAGTTTTTCTCCTATCACCAATGATTTGAGACTCAACTACTTTGTGGTCACTGTACCAAGCCAGCCACCAAACACTTCACCCTCAAGTCCCTCTCTGTTTACAAACTACAAATCTGGGACAGCACGTCTCCTAGTTGGCTCCCTCAGTACCTGCACCAAGTTGTATCATTGTGCTTCAGAAATTTCCTGGACCTGTTGTGTCCGCTGTATGATACTCCCAGTTGATGCCTGGGAAGTTAAAATCACCCATAAGGCCAAGGGCAGTTGATTCAGAGATATCCCTTACTGCCTTATAGAAAAATTCATCGATGTCATTGTGCTGGCTGGCCGGTCGATAGCAGACTACACAACAACATCTGCTTCATTTGCTTTCTCCTTCATCCTTTGCTTACCTGGACTTTAGTAAGGCCTTTGATACACTCTCCCACAGTATCCTCCTGGAGAAACTGCCTGCCCATGGCTTGGATGGGAGGACTCTCCACTGGGTTAAAAACTGGTCCAGAGAGTGGTGGTGAACAGAGTTAAATCCAGTTGGCGGCCGGTCATGAGTGGTGTCCCCCAGGGCTGGGTCCCAGGGCCGGTTCTCTTTAACATCTTCATCAATGATCTGGACGAGGGGATCGAGTGCACCCTCAGTACGTTTGCAAATGACACCAAGTTGGGTGGGAGTGTCGACCTGCTGGAGGGCAGAAAGGCTTTGCAGAGGGATCTGGAGAGGCTGGATGGATGGGCCGAGGCCAATGGGATGAGGTTCACCAAGGCCAAGTGCCAGGTCCTGCCTTTGGGTCACAGCAACCCCCTGCAGCGCTCCAGGCTTGGGGCAGAGTGGCTGGAGCTGCCTGGCAGAAAAGGACCTGGGGGTGTTGGTGGCCTGTGGGCTGAACATGAGGCAGCAGTGTGCCCAGGTGGCCAAGAAGGCCAACTGCATCCTGGCCTGGATCAGGAATAGTGTGGCCAGCAGGACTGGGGCACTGATCGTCCCCCTGTCCTGGGCACTGGTGAGGCCCCACCTCAAATACTGTGGTCAGTTTTGGTTCCCTCACAACAGGAAAGACATTGAGGTGCTGGAGCAGGTCCAGAGAAGGGCAATGGAAGTGGTGAGGGGTCTGGAGCACAAGTCTTCTGAGGAGAGGCTGAGGGAGCTGGGGGTGTTGAGCCTGGAGAAAAGGGAGCTGAGGGGCGACCTTCTCGCTCTCTACATCTCCCTGAAAGGAGGGGGTAGCCAGTTGGGGGCTAGTCTCTTCTCCCAGGTAACAAACTATAGGACAAGAGGAAATGGCCTCAACGTTTAGGACGGATATTAGGAAAAACGTTTACAGTGAAAGGGTTATCAAGCATTGGAACAGGCTGCCCAGGGAAGTGGTTGAGTCACCATCCCTGGAGGTATTTAAAAGTCAAGTAAACATGTTGCTGAGGAACATGGTTTAATGGTGGTTTTGGCAGAGTTGGGTTAACGGTTGGACTCGATGATCTTGAAGGTACGTTCAACCTAGAAGATTCTATAGTTCTATTCTATTCTATGATTCTATACAAGGAACAAAAGTTTTTCTGCTAGCTTTTGGGTTTAGGAGGGAGGAAATCACCTACCTTCTGCGCAACAAACAAACTAAATCCAGTTTTCTTTTGGTGGATACAAATCCACAGTTAGTTTAGATTGAACTCTTCCATCCAAATCACATTTGAAACTCCTCTCCTTGTTTGAGCACACCAAGAACTCTTCTTGTGCTGCCCACTAAATTTTCAGACAGTTTGGGGTGACTCTTGAGAGCATTTCTGTGTTTAGAAAGAATTGGGTACTATTTCATGAAGTGTCTTCTCCTTGCTGTCGTCTCTTTCTGAAATGCTCTCTTTTGATCTTTGCAAACAAATGTGGATTTCTATTTTGAGAAGAAAAGGTTTTCCTCTGTTGGAGCAGATGCAGTTTCCTCTGAGCAGATTAAGACACAGGTTAACTGACTGAATGCGTTGTAAGAAGTGGACTGCTTTCTTTCCAGTCAGGGTTGATACATCAGGCCCCAGGTCCACCCATGCCCACTTTGTCTTCTCCCATCAACTCCCAGGTAACTTCCAGCACTAGCTTGACAGCAAAGTGATTGAAATTGCCATTAGTATTTGAACTCTGTCTGTGCTCCTCAGGGTTGATGCAGATAACAGGCTTAGGTGAATGAGATCTAGGGACACAATGTTATCCTTTGGGGATAGGGTGATGGAATGAACCCCTCAGGAGAACAAGTCCAGATGAACTTCTTGTAAAATCTGTGGTCACTTTCCTCCAGAGAGCAAGAAGTCTAAAATGCTGCTACCGCTCATTCTGTACTGTTGCATATGCCTGGAGCTCACCAGCAGGGCTAGTGAGCAATGATAGATGCGTCTCAGTTTGATAAGTTCTTGTCTGGTGGCTCCTGCACAGAATTTTTTTGGTTTTGGTTCCCCAGGAGAAGAGTTCTGGTGAGAAAGCTCTAGCAGTAACCACAGTTTTGCTAAGTGCTATGGCTATCAACCTGATCCAAGCAGAGGAAAATCAAACCTGGTTCCTTAATGATGAAGATGAGGCAGAAAAGGTGTTTCCTGATGGGATGGAGCAGTTGGAGGCTGTGTAGTTAGCTGCAGAAGTGTGGTTAGCTGCAGAACTTCACTAGCATTAACGAATGATGCAATGCAGAGGGACTGCCCTGGAGTTGTCTCCTGGAAAACTCATACATATTCATGACCTCAGGGAAATCCTTGGTGATCAGCCAAGGAGAGCTGTGCCTGCTGTGAGTTACGCTGGTCTCAAAGCAGGCACCACAAAGTAGTCACAAAATGTCTACCAGGAGTCCAAAGAGCCCCCATCTTCTGCCAAGAACCTTTACAGTCAATAAGACTGGAAGGAGCAGCTGCTCAAAATGAAGAGGGAGATCCTGTTTCAGTAGCAAGGGCTCAGAGGGATTGAAGAACCAGCCTCATGCAGCATCTGGCTCCCCTTCTCCTGAGCCCAAGGTTTCCTCTGCCTGGTTTGCCCCTGAACCAAGTCTGGTTGTTGATGCACCTGGCATGGTAAGATTGGCAGAGGTGGGAGTTGTAAACCTTGGAGTGACTACTGTTTTTCTGTTGTTTTATGAGTATTGACTAAGTATTTCTGGGCTGGGGAAGCTCTCTGTCGCTAATTACAACTGCCCTGCAGAGACACCAGTGGATTCCTTTTCTGGCAGGAACCAAACCAACAAGTAGTTTATGGCACTCACCATTGGGTGAATTTACCGCAGCAGCTAAGAGCAAATCCTGAGAGTCCTGTATCAGTTTCAAACAGGCTGGAAATTGCTCTCCAGCTTAAGTCCAACTCTTTTGTGTATGAAGAAGAGGACTCAAAGGCTGCCCTGATGGTGGAGGAGTGGGGGAGGATAGGAGAGTAATGTGTTCATCACAGAGGACTGAAGAAAGTAATACCTTGTACCAGGGGCAGGAGTTTCAGAATCCATATCTGAGAAGCTTCCTTAAGAATCAGGATTGGGACTTGCAAGAAGCACCTGTGAGAGGGCACTCCATTGATGGAAGTGCTCTGGACTTTCTTGCATCCGCACTTGCTGGGCAAGCTGCTGCCCTGGATACTCTGCTCTGCCAGACAGACTCTTGCTGCCTGGTTCTGGTTAGAGTGAAGGGTCTCTGGGACAGGGACCACTTCTGCTCTAGGTTCTTACAGCATTGTGTGGTGAGGGAACATAGCTGGGATTTCCAAGCTGTCCTGCCATGGAGCTGATAGCAATGCTGGACAAGTGGCAGGGCTTTGCCACTGGGACTGGGAAGGTGTGTAGAGAATGTAGCAGACCAGTTTTGAGACCTAGACATGTTTTCCTCCGTACAGGTCCCAGTCCTAGACCTGTAAGGAAGGTATGCATTACCCTGGTGTTTGCCCAGCTCTACAAGATTGGAATCATTTGTTGGAAAGCTAGGGTAGCCCCTGAGTTAGCAAGGATAGTTAGTTGGACTGTATTGAGCACATCAAGGAAGGAGGGATAAGTTATTCCTAGTTTTGACTGCCTAGGTGTTAGCCTCCGGTGTCAAAGTGTCTTGTGCTTGCAGATTTTTGCCTTATAAAGCTTGGCTGTTGTGAGTTACCATCAGTCATGATGAGAAATATGATCAAGTGTTCTTTGGCTTCTCAGTCAGATGGAATGGCTTTGGGTTGAGAGCCTCTAGGTAAGGATCATAGAATCATAGAATCACAGAACTGTCTAGGTTGGAAGGGACCTTTAAGATCATCTAGTCCAACCGTCAACCTAACTCTGATAAAAAAACATCACTAAACCATGTCACTAAGTACCACATCAACCCATCTTTTGAATACCTCCAGGGATGGTGCCTCAACTGCTTCGCTGGGCAGCCCATTCCAGGGCTTCAGAACCCTTTCCGTGTAAACATTTTTCCTAATATCCAATCTGAACCTCCCCTGGCACAACTTGAGGCCATTTCCTCTTGTCCCATCACCTGTGACTTGGGAGAAGAGACCAACCCCCCTGGCTACACCTTCTGTTCAGGGAGTTGTAGAGAGCGAGAAGGTCGCCCCTCAGCCTCCTTTTCTCCAGGCTGAACACCCCAGCTCCCTCAGCCTCTCCTCAGGAGACTTTTTCTCCAGACCCCTCACCAGCTCCGTTGCCCTTCTCTGGACATGCTCCAGCACCTCAATGTCTTTTTTTGTGATAAGGGGCCCAAAACTGGACACGGCACTTCAGGTGGGGCCTCCCCAGTGCTGAATACAGAGGGATGATCACCTCCCGAGTCCTCCTCACCACACTGTTCCTGACACAGGCCAGAATGTTGGTGGCCTTCTTGGCCACCTGGGCACACTGCTGCCTCATGTTCAGCCCACAGGCCACCAACACCCCCAGGTCCTTTTCTGCCAGGCAGCTCCAGCCACTCTGCCCCAAGCCTGGAGCGCTGCAGGGGGTTGCTGTGACCCAAAGGCAGGACCTGGCACTTGGCCTTGGTGAACCTCATCCCATTGGCCTCGGCCCATCCATCCAGCCTCTCCAGATCCCTCTGCAAAGCCTTTCTGCCCTCCAGCAGGTCGACACTCCCACCCAACTTGGTGTCATTTGCAAACGTACTGAGGGTGCACTTGATCCCCTCGTCCAGATCATTGATGAAGATGTTAAAGAGAACCAGCCCTGGGACCCAGCCCTGGGGGACACCACTCATGACCGGCCGCCAACTGGATTTAACTCTGTTCACCACCACTCTCTGGACCAGTTTTTAACCCAGTGGAGAGTCCTCCCATCCAAGCCATGGGCAGGCAGTTTCTCCAGGAGGATACTGTGGGAGAGTGTATCAAAGGCCTTACTAAAGTCCAGGTAAACAACAGCCACAGCCCTTCCCTCATCCACTAAATGGCTCACCTTGTCAGGTTAGTCAAGTCGGATAAACCCATGCTGACTGGGCCTGATCACCTGGATCCAAGCTCAGCTACAGTCATGCTCGCTCTTTAGAGAAAACCCAGTCACAGAAGTGCCTTATCCCATCCAACTAGCCACATTGCCCCTTGCGCAAAAAACTCTGCTGGCAGATGCAGGAGTCAAGAAGGGGCACATGCAAGGATTTCAGGAGCTCACCGTACTTAGGCTGGTCTCCCCTCCAGAACTGCTGGCAGGTACTGACATGCCTTGCCATCTGCAAGGTATCTGCGGCCAACCTTGGTAATGGCACTAGGCCAGGATGGCAGACAGAGAACAGGAGGCTACAGTGAGAGGCAGGGGCACATGCTCCGGCTTGGACATCCTTTTATATCAGCTGCTGTAACAAAGAAAGTAATTGTGTTTTCTGTAAACTGGGTACAGGCAGAGCACTTGAAAGCTCTCACTGAAGAGAAGCAGTTAAGCCCTACCTCCTAGACACGTCTACAAGACAGCACAGGTCACCCCTTGGTGTTTGGCTTGGGGGGACAACTGTGCGATAATGACTGGGGTGACTTAAAATTTAAACTTCAGCGTTGTTCACACATTAAGAAATGGTATTTCTCCTCCTGGAGAAACTGGCTGCCCATGGCTTGGATGGGAATACCCTCTGCTGGGTTAAAAACTGGCTGGAGGGCCAGGCCCAGAGAGTGGTGATGAATGGAGTTAAATCCCATTGGTGGCCGGTCACGAGTGGTGTCCCCCAGGGCTGGGTCCCAGGGCCGGTTCTCTTTAACATCTTTATCAATGATCTGGATGAGGGAATGGAGTGCACCCTCAGTAAGTTCGCAGACGACACCAAGTTGGGTGGGAGTGTCGATCTGCCGGAGGGCAGAAAGGCTTTGCAGAGGGATCTGGACAGGTTGGATTGATGGGCTGAGAACAAGGGGATGAGGTTCACCAAGGCCAAGTGCAGGGTCCTGCCCTTGGGTCACAGCAACCCCCTGCAGCGCTCCAGGCTTGGGGCAGAGTGGCTGGAGCTGCCTGGCAGAAAAGGACCTGGGGGTGTTGGTGGCCTGTGGGCTGAACATGAGGCAGCAGTGTGCCCAGGTGGCCAAGAAGGCCAACTGCATCCTGGCCTGTGTCAGGAACAGCGTGCGGAGTAGGACCCGAGAGGTGATTGTCCCCCTGTACTCGGCACTGGTGAGACCCCACCTCGAGTACTGTGTCCAGTTTTGGGCTCCCTACCATAAAAAAGAGATCGAGGGGCTGGAGTGGGTCCAGAGAAGAGCAACAAAGATGGTGAGGGGTCTGGAGCACAAGTCTTATGAGGAGAGACTGAGGGAGCTGGGGTTATTCAGCCTGGAGAAGAGGAGGCTGAGGGGAGACCTTATTGCTCTCTCCAACTCCCTGAAAGGAGGTTGTGTAGAGGTGGGAGTCGGTCTCTTCTCCCAGGTCACAGACGACAGGACTAGAGGAAATGGCCTCAAGTTGCTCCAGGGGAGGTTCAGGCTGGATATTAGGAAAAGTTTTTTCACCGAAAGGGTTATCAGACATTGGAATGGGCTGCCCAGGGAGGTGGCTGAGGCACCATCCCTGGAGATGTTCAAAAGACGGTTTGATGTGGTGCTGGGAGATATGGTTTAGTGATGGTGTTGGTTTTTGTTTGTTGTGGGTGTTTATTTTTTGTCAGAATTAGGTTGACAGTTGGACAAGATGATCTTTAAGGTCCCTTCCAACCTAGAAGATTCTGTGATTCTGTGGTATAATATCAAAGGAGCTTCCAGAATGGAGTACAGCTGCAGCTGTTATGGAAGGAATCCATTCCACAGTGCTCCCTGGACAAAATTGCTTGTGAAGCAGCACGGGGAGTGGAACGGGGTAAAGACCCTGTGGCCAGCCTCTGTGATACCACAGTAGAGATGGGAACTGGATGGTACTGTGGAGCTAATAAGCTGCACATTTACCACCCTGGGCCAACAGTCTGTCATATTTTGACAAAATGCTGTCCTTTGTGTGAACTTTGCTCATTATAATGTCATTATAATAGCAAAACACACCTCCATCCCAAAAGCTACCCACCTCCGAGGTGCAACAACTCCTCCCTGAGCCTGCACCCTGAATTTTTCACAAACTATACTTTTAAATGTGAGGCGAGGGAATTTTACACCAATCATTATAAGGGTATTTATGACTCGAGTCACTCAAGCTCCACCTTGAAGTTAAAAAATAATATAAAAATGGCTCAATACAATGAGAATGTTAGGGAAGATATCATCATAACCGACTTCTGGGATCAGTCAACAGGCTGAGTCTCTTTTTTCCCCCATTGGGACGCTTTTGGGAAAGAATTTCGACTTTTTCCTGGGAAACTTAGAAATTTTTATAGAATGCCTTTTAATTTAATGCATGTTACAGCCAGGGTCTATTATTTGTAATTTTGTTATTTGCACATGCTTTTGCAGGTGGTATATTTAGCACCAGCAAACCAAAAGGACCTGTACTTCTGTTACATTAATAAACTGCACTATTTGTTAATCTAGTGGTACAAGTTTCTCATTGGATGCCGCCAAACTCTCTAGGTACGGCCATGTGAGTTCATGGAGCGTGACTAAGCTGAAAGTGCAGTACACTATTTAGTGCATCTGAATCATGATAGTTCAATAAATTGAACGTGACCGGACTAATGGTGCCAAATTATTTCCCACCTCCCCATCCCCCGCCCTTTCATTCAACGGACAGCAGACCTGGTTTCCCATATCCCTTGGTCACACACAGCCCTCTCAGGAAGCTCTGGAGATGACAAGAAAGAGCTGCCCCAGGTCCCTTGGGTGCATGACTGGCAAGGTTCTGCTGTCTGGCGAATGGGAATCACACAAGCCATTATGTCCAAATGCAAAGATTTTCATCAGGTGTGAAAATCCACAGGCATTCTGTAGGTATCACCTATAGCTCCTGTTATAAAGGCTCAGTGTTGGGCTGATAGGTGACTTTGTACCTACTGAGTGGCTGCCATTTGTCTATTCTTGCTGTACCTTTTCTCCCTGGAGAAAACCAGCTGCTTCATCTCCTCTGTGCTGGAGAAGGGACACTCAAACTGTGGCCAGGGCCCAGCAGAGATGCAGAGGAGCAGCAGGTGAACTCACTGTCATCAGGATTGGTGCCATAGCTGTGCAATCACCTATTTTACACAGCACTCCCAAATTCAATCCCAATGTATGGAGTGGTTGTAGCAAGGTGAGCTCCTTAATGACCAGGCTTGATTACCAGTAAGCAGGCAGTTACCTGTTGACTCAGCAATTAGAACCAAATCAGACACTGACCCAGAAAGTCATACCCCAGAAAGGGGATATTTCCTTCCTCGGGGCATCCCACGCAAAGATTTAAACCCTGCCAACCCCTGTGGCCCAAAGTACCTCTCTCCAGAGCACAGTCACCTGCATGACTGAAGTCCCCATTCTGAGCCCAGGCACATGGACCGCCAGCCAACCCAACATGGGGCTCTGTCAGGCTGTGTCTGGGTGACGGCTATGGGGCGAACCCCACATGGGGCTGCAGATCCCAGGGGTCTGGGTGCCCGCAACTACAGAAACTTCTCCTAAGTGTGAGAAACAGGCTAAATTTTGCTTCAGCCAATTGATATATTTTTTTCTGTTAGCATGTCTGTATTGACAAAGGTGGCTCAGTGATAATGGAGTCTCATCCCTTGTGTCCAACTGATCCTTGGAGGCTCCTTGGGGCTGTCCAGGGATCCTTGTTTGTGGAGTGTTATCTAGGTAAAGGCTAACCAAAGATTGGTGGCAGGCTGATCAACGGACAATGGATGGTGAAGACTGATAAGTGGAGGAAGGCCACCTGGAGGGTGACTGATGAAGATATGACCACCAGAGTACTTGTAACCACTAACACTGGATAGTAGGTGATGGCAAAGATTGTGAAAC
>JAHREE010000166.1:840061-853993 GCA_033628505.1 Tringa tobata | reverse complement strand
CGCCTGGAAGCTCTCTTCAGCCGAGTTCGGGCAGTCCAGGCCAAGAGCGGTCACTTTGATGTAAGACTCGGGGACTGGATGACATGAGTGGGGTTCCCCTGGGGGTGGGTGGGGGTAAGAAGCCTGCACGGGGTGATGGTGATGTCAAAAAGAGTTTAAAAGTCCACGAAATTGAGTGGCTGTGATGTGATGGCCTGCTCTGAAACCATAGCAACGAGGAATAGGAAGTCCCTGACACAGAAAGCCCCTGTGTTGCAGGTGGAGTGATTAACTTCACTCATAAGAGAGAAGCGGTGAAATATTTATTAATATAAAACACTGATGTAACAAAGTTTGATAGTGAATGCAACAGCGCTTTGCGAGATTCAATGTCAAGGTACGCTCTGTTAGTTACTGCAGAGAGAACAGGATCACACACTGTCAGGGAGACCCTCCCGTTGAGTCAGGAGGTTCAGAAAGGACTCCCTGGCTTTCTAAATTCCTTCCCAGAGAGGAGTCTGGGTGACCAGTCCTCGTCCCAGACTTGGTCAACGGTTTATGTCTAAAGGATTATATATGTGCAATCAATCCTTTATATCACTTAGCTAAGATTTCAAATTTAGCATGCTATTAGTCACTTACTGAGAATCTGTTGTGGCAAGGGGGAGATCCTGGTGTGCAGCCCATTGTGGTGCAGGAGAGCTCCAAGGGCTCTTGGGCTGTCCACTATTTATAGAGTAAGATAATTGACCTTTGGTCATATTTGCATAGCAACAAAATATCCAGGTCCCCACTCCAGACAGTCATCCCCCAAAGTCCGGATGCAGCCCATCACAAACTCCCACTGACAGTTATGGCCTGAGCAGGAGCCGGGGAAGGGGGAGAGCACACCACCACACCATAAATGTAAATAATCCAGTCTTGAAGTTAGCCATTGTCCCAAGTGCAGCTACAATGGAATAGAAGGTTGAAGAGTAACCAGGTGGTAACTGGTAGAACGAAGGTATAGCCTCTAGTTACCTTAGATAATTTTAATACTAAAAATTACATCTCCAGGACGACATTTTACACGTAAGTGCAAGGCCACCTTAGTATAATGAACCAGACAGGAGCTGGGACATGCACAAGTGAGTTTTTGTTATATAATGACAATATATAGTGACTAATCATCTGTTTTGATGGGATTTTCCTTTGTTACCTTTTTGTATAAAAGACCCTGGGTATTTCCTAACAGGTCCGCTCACTTTGCAAATTATCGCCTAGAACCCTTAACGGCGCAGAACTGGAATAAAACAAATATCTTGGCTCCATGTGTGAACTGGGGAAGCTCCTGGGTGGGTTTCGCGCTGAGGGGTGCTGGGATAGGTGTTGTCCCCCTCCAGGGCTGTGCTCCCACCTCGTTCTGCTTGGGATACGAAGGGACTGGCAGAGGGGGCTTTGCAGTCCCCTTAGCCCTCCTTGCCCAGCACCAAAGTGTTGGGAGGAGCTGTAACCCATGGACAGAGAGTGTGAGAGAGTGACTGTTGCCTTGTTGCATTTAAACCTATTAATGTTGCTGTTACATGTTTAATAGTAGATGCAGATAAGAGCTACGAAGATGATCAGGGACTGGAGCACCTCTGTGCTGAGGAAAGGCTGAGAGACCTGGGCCTGTTCAGCCTGGAGAAGAGAAAACTGAGAGGGGACCTTATCAATATCTAAGGGGCGGGTGTCAAGAAGATGGGGCCAGACTCTTTTCAGTGGTGCCTGGTGACAGGACAAGGGGCAATGGGCACAAACTGGGACACAGGAAATTCCGTCTCAGCATGACAAAAACTTATTTCCTGTGAGAATGCCAGAGACCTGGAACAGGCTGCTCGGAGAGGTTGTGGAGTCTCCTTCCCTGGAGATACTCAAAACCTACCTGGATGCATTCCTGTCCAACCTGCTCTAGGTGACCCTGCGGGTTGGACTAGATGATATCTGAACGTCCCTTCCAATCCTGACCATTCTGTGATCCTATGAAGGTCAAGTTGGATGGGGCTTTGAGCAACATGGTCTAGTGGGAGGTGTCCCTGCCATGGAACTAGATGATCTTTGAAGTGCCTTCCAATCCAAAGCATTCTGTGATAAACATGGAGGAACCTCTTCACCATGCCAAACAAAATCCTGATGAAATGATGCATGTCACAGTGTTGGGACAATATGGCAGATAATGAAAAAGCGATGTGTGTTGTATCTTTGGTCAAATGGCAACTCTCACTTCTTTTTAGATGCTTTTGTGCGTTGGGAATTTTTTTGGCACTACTTCAGAGGCAGAATGGGCAGAGTATCGCACAGGGGCCAAGAAAGGTAAGGAAGGCATTGTCACTCTGGATGCTGGATATTGCACTACTTTGCAGCCCACTTCACTGTCTCATCGCAGTGTGTATTTGAATTCAGAAGTTGCAGTTAAGCAGTGTAATGTTAAAGCAGTTAAGCTCTAGTGAGAAACTTCCACACAGGAGGGCAGGATGGGTTTGTTTTAAAACAAAACTCATTTCTGTCGTGTTCTTGGACTCGAGCACAAAAATACATGTGTTCCAGCCACCTGCCCATGATTTGGGGGTCAAGTCCTATGCCTGGGTCATCTGGCTGGCGCTGTTTGCAGTGCTAGTAGAGACATAGGGCACTGCTAATTGGTGTCAGGGTCTTCTCTCTCCTTGCCTGGATGTGTTACAGTTCCACTTCTGTTCCTACTATCACCTCCTTAGAGTTTCAGCCCGCAGGCTGAGAAGCTCTACGTAGATATTTACAGCAGTTCGGTCAGCAAGCCACAGGATCTCAGCATGCCTGCCAGAGTGTAGCCCTTCTGCCACTCCTGGTGCTTCCCTCACAGAAATTCCCAGTCATTCCCTGTTCACTGAATACAAAACAGCAATAGTTTCCTATTTAAGAAGGGAGAACAGCAGCAGGTTGTTGGGGTCCGAAGGAATGCTGCAATTCCTAGTAAATGTGGGCTGAACTTGTGCTAATGTACTTGAATTAAAGCAGACCAAGTGCGTGTGGTTCTCTTCCTCAGCTCCAATTCCAACTTACGTGCTTGGTGCTAATGACCAAGAGACCATCAACTATTTTCCAGATGTCAGTGGCTGCGAATTAGCTGAGAACATCACTTATTTAGGTAAGGCTGCAGGTGGTTTGTGATAAGGGATGTACATTTGCCTGGTGGTGCTTTCGTGAATGTTTTCTGATCTTCCCACTTCAAAGCTGTTCCTTTTTCTGGAAATTTTAAGGTGGCCTTTTTTTTCCCGGGGTTCAGACTGGAGTTGAACTACATGTTGAGAGGCTGATATAATCTGCTATGGAAAATGTGAAAGAGAACCCTGCTTTATTTATTGTTGTCTAACACTGAGCTTGCTAGCCAAAAGGAATAGTGATTGAAAGAGCCTGTTCTTTGAGAATATCTTATTCCTGTAACATGCCTGTCTTTGTATGGAGAAGGTTTCCTAATTGAAGTATGATTTTGCTATGCTCTGAGGCTGTACTGGTATAGCAGAGGTAAGAACTGTCAACTCTAAAGGTAACGAAGCTGTAGCAAAGCTAAAAGGAGAAACTTCTGTCTTTCTAGAATGCCACCTGACAAAAACATAACAAGTAAGGGCACTTGCAGTTGACTTTTTGTCACTCTGCCTTCATACTGAGCTTTTGATATGGATTGACTGTGAGGGACCAAGATAGCAGTGAGGAGAGAAGGCTGGGGGTTGTCTGAGCAGACTCAACAGGGTTGGAGTCACTGCATTAAAACATGTCCTTACCAGAGTTTATGGGCACAGAAAATGAGCTTTCTGTAAGGATAGTTTCAGTAGAATAAGGCAGGACTGCTGAATTTGATCCTCTGTCTATGATGTGACGAAGAGATTACTTGCAATGCCTGCATCTCAAATGTGTGCCTCTGTTAATGCAGGCCGTCGAGGTCTTTACAGCAGTTCTTCTGGACTGCAGATCGCATACTTGAGTGGCACTGAGTCCCAGGATGAGCCAGTTCCTGCCTACAGTTTTAACGCAAAGGATGTGGTGGAATTAAAAGCATCCTTGTTATCAACCCCAAACTTCAAAGGTGTTGATATATTGCTCACGTCCCCCTGGCCCAGAAATGTGGGAACTTTTGCCAACAGTCCGGTAAGTGTTCTGTTTTCTGGTGGAATGGGTTTCCAGATGGATTTAGCAAAGAATTACCTTTCTGCTTGGTTTTGGCAATTTTGGCTATTAGGTCATCTCTGAGTGCTTGAGAAAGCTAAAAGTTAAAAAAAAACAGACAGCGGATATTCTGTTTGTTCAAGGAAGAACCATTCGGGAGGGGTATTTGTGAAACTTCAGGGTGTTGGGTCTGTCCCTGCCTGAAAAAATCTGAGTCAATAGCTTTCATCTGATTGCAAATGTTGCTCTGAATTTAGTTGGTTGCAGTTGCTGTGGAACAATGCTGCCAGTCTCTGGAGGCAGCACAGAAGAAAACTGCTTTCTTGAGGGTGGGTTAGTGCCTGTCCAGCTGCCACAACGAAGGGCTGTGACAGATGCTTGCCAGGTCAGGGTCTTGTTCCCTGTGCTTTTACCTAAGATAACATGGTACAAGTGACAGACGTAGGCTATTTCTGAACTTCTCTCTTCCCCTACCCTTTCCCTTCCCTACTTCATTTCTCAGTCTACGGCTAGTGTGGAAGAGGCAGCACAAGAAGAGCCTTCACCCGAGGAAATGATTGGAAGTCTGCTCTTTGTGTTTTGTTTTGCTCTGACTTCTCAGGGGTGGGAGTGGGATAAAATTGTGCTTCCCTAGGAAACTTCAGAGCTTTCCTATTTGCTTGACTCATGCAGTAAAGCTTTGGCACTCTGGGCATGTGGTCAAAACTTGTTTTAATGATTTGGACATCTCTTGGTGTTCTCCAAACTCACTCTGTGCTGCCCTGGCTTCGCAAGATCAAGAAAAGGAAAATATGACAAATGTAGATTGATGAAATGAGTGGATGTAAACCCCAGGTGCACAGAATGGAATAAATGAGTAGGCTCTGCTTGGCAATAAGAGATCAAGCCTTTTTGACTTTTTTTTTTCCCCCACTTCCAGGGAATGGTGCCCACTATAGTCAGTCTCTACTTTTCCAGCCTGCAGTTCTGTATGATACCATTTCTTTTCAATACAGTCTGACAGGTGTGTTTGAATATAACGTGGTTTCTATTTTATAGGGAGGAATAGATACCAAGAAATGTGGCTCCAAGTTAGTATCTGATCTAGCTGCAAGTCTCAAACCAAGGTACCACTTTGCTGCCCTGGAGAAGGTCTATTATGAAAGACTTCCTTACAGGTTTGTAAGACCATGTGAATTCTTGTTTATTTTCTAAATAGAGTTCAGTTTTTAAAGAAGACAGGAGTACAACTTCAGAATAATTTTATGAAGTCATCCAGGTCTGACACAAGATCAAGATTGTTTCTCAGATGCATCTTATTACTCTAATTCCTGCTGCCTTGAAAACTATGCTGTTGCTGACACCACCTGTCCCAGTACATTGCTGTGAATCTGATGCCAAATTAGTTGCCATTAGTCACAAGTGTTCAGCTTAATTCAGGGGTGTATCTCTGAAAATGTATCACGGAAAAGCTCCTGTGTAGTCAAGAGAGTGGTGTTTTCAGTCATAACTTTGTATATAGAATGTGACTAGTAACATAAGGCAGGTGTCAGAACAACCTACACCTAGAACTAAGGCTGTCGTGTTAATGTTGGGTAAGATTATTATCCTTTCCACAGGAAACACTTCAAAGTGTATAGCTGTGTGTATATCACTAGTGAATTGTCTTCTCCTCTCTGTATTTGGACTGCGATGAGATGTCATTTTGGTCTGTGCAGCTGTTTGCTGTTAGATAAGTCTGTCTGTCCTCAACCCTCCTTCTTCTTGGCTAAAGGCTGTGTGTGGCTGACCTGCTGTCTGAGTAGCTTCATGGAGGACGTGTCATTTTCCCGCTGTCCTTTTCTACGTTGTATCTGCCAGTACAGTGTTGTTTTACTTCCTTACAGAAATCACACAGTGCTACAGGAGACCCCACAGCACGTGACCAGGTTTATTGCACTTGCTGATGTTGGCAATACAAGCAAGAAAAAGGTACTGACACTCTTGAATCTTTCTTCTTTTCCCAAGTACAAGTAATAAGGCAGTAAGCCCAGCATTGGCTAGCCAGAGGACAGCGTCTGTCTGATACGGACAGAGTGATCAGCTTCACTAGTTAGAGTGAAGTAGGGAAATATTTATTAAGGTAAAACAGTGATTTAACAAAATCAGTAGTAAGTAGTAATCAGTAGTAAATGCGATAGTGTTTTACGAGATTCAGTGTCAGGGTACATTCTGTTATTTACTGCAGAGAGGACAGGGTCAGACACACTGTCAGGGAGACCCTCCCGTTGAGTCAGGAGGTTCAGAAAGGACCCCCTTGGTTTCTAAACTCCTTCTCAGAGAGGAGTCTGGGTGAGGCTGGATCCAATCCTAGTCCCAGACTTGGTCAATGGTTTATGGCTAAAGGATTATATCTGCACAATCAATCCTTTACATTACTTAGCTAAGATTTCAAAGTTTAGCATGCTATTAGTCACTTACCCAGAATCTGTTGTGGCAAGGAATCTCTCAACCTTAAGCGAGCGTCCTCACCAAAGCGAGCGCCATCCTGGCGTGCAGCCGCTGCCATACAGGAGAGCTCAAAGGGCTCTTGGGCTGTCCACTATTTATAGAGTGAGATAATTGACCTTTAGTCATATTCTCATGGGAACAAAATATCTAAGTCCCCACTCCAGACAGTATTTTGACTATGTTGCCAGCCATCCCCCAAAGTCCGGGTGGAAGTTACCACAACTGCTGTTGTGATGGCCACGGTGGCCAAGGCCTGAGCAGGAGCTGGGGCTGGTGGGGGGGGGAAGCACAACAGGGAGAGTACACCACCACACTGTCCCTTAAAAGCTTGACTGAAGTGGAGGGATCTGTCTCACTTGAGTAATAGATACCATTTGCACATTATGTTAGAAGGGTAAGTGCTGCAAGATGTGTTCTGAGGCACCATTGTTCTTCTCTACCTGGTCAAATGGCATCTAGCTGTGAAAACAGCTGCAGAGGAAGGTGGTTAGAAAGCTGCCGTTCCTTCCTCTTACCCCTCTGCTTTATGTGTTTTCTGTTCATATGGCCTCCTTTAAGGAGGAAATGACATTCCAAAGGAGCCCTTACACATCACTAAAAATTATTAACTTCTAGGATGGGAAGGGTCTGGTTTGTTTTGTTTTGGTTTTTTTTAACCTGCTTCTATTCTCCCCTTGAGAAAGTTACAGAATATTGGTATAGAAAGACAGGTTGCTAGTGGTTAAGAAGGCGTAGGAACCAGGCCTGGTAACAAAAAAAAAGGTCCAGGAGTTCTGGACAGAAAGAACACCTGGAAACAGGCAAGGATCAAAGTTGTCTCTTTTTCAATTAGGATACACTGCTGCTTTTCAAACAGATCTTTCCCTAAACTGGAATGAGGAAGCACTCCATAAACTCTTGGTTGTACTGGGTGGGAGACTGGCACAGGGAGTGTGGTTTTCATGTCCTGCCTTAGTTTAAACACTGATTTGCTGAGTTCTTGCAGTGCTAAATGGTGTGCTACCATTTCAGGGTGGCTTAGTTCACAACCAATGTCTTCAGAGTTGCAGTCATGGATAAAGTTTCTTCCATTTGGGCCATCTGTTTTTGTTCTAGTATCTCTATGCCTTCAGCATTACGCCGATGAGGTTGATGGATCCGGCAGAGCTGGTGAAACAGCCACAGGATGTCACTGAAAATCCATACCGAAAATCATGGAAGGAAGCTCAGAAGACCAAAGCACCCCTGTGTGCAGAGGTAGCCGCTTTTCCCCATGTGTGCACTCTAGTTTCACTCTCCGTGTTTACGGAGCTTAGAACAATGTTCGGCTTTAACGTTGGAATATTTCTGTCCAATATTTCTGGGCTCTGCGTGAACTATTTGCATCAACCAACTTGTATAGATGCAACGCGTGGGGTTTTGTTACAGTTTCCCCCTTCTTAAGCCAACCATCTCCTGGCTGCATCAAAAGCAGCGTGGCCATCACATCAAGGGAGGGGATTCTGCCCCTCTACTCTGCTGTAGTGAGAACCCCCTGCAGTGCTGCGTCCAGCTCTGGGGCCACCAACATAAGAAGGACCTGTTGGAGGGAGTCCAGAGGAGGCCACAAAGATGATCAGAGGGGTGAAGCACCTCTGCTGTGAGGGCAGGCTGAGAGAGTTGGGGTTATTCAGCCTGAAGAGGAGAAGGCTCCTGGGAGACCTTAGAGCCCCTTCCAGTACTTAAAGGGGGCCTACAGGAAAGATGGGGACAAACTTTTTAGTAGGGTCTGTAGCAATAGGACAAGGGGTAATGGCTTTAAACTGAAAGAGGGGAGATGTAGACTAGATATAAGGAAGAAATTTTTTACGCTGAGGGTGGTGAAACACTGGCACAGGTTGCCTAGAGAGGTGGTGGATGCCCCATCCCTGGAAAGATTCAAAGTCAGGTTGGACTGATAGGGCTCTGAGCAACCTGATCTAGTTGAAGATGTCCCTGCTCATTGCAGGGGAGCTGGACTAGATGACCTTCAACCTAACTATTCTATGATTCCTCCTGCAGGTCGGCATGGGGATGCTGTAGTTAGATCTGTTTGCTTGTCAGGACTGTCCCCTATCGGCTCCTCAGCATGCATGGTCTTACTCTTTCTAAGCTTGTAGGCTGCAAATTAGTCCCCAGATTTCTCCCTTAGACTGCTGGCTACACAGATGCTACTTTTTTTGATGTTGCATTTCCACTGTATCCCTCAATGCTGGTGAGCTAGGTGTTGGGCACTGTTGTGTTGGGTTTTTTTCAAGTGTCCTGAGCTACCAGCTCCATGCTCCTTTACGTATGGATTGCTTGCCACCTGAGGCCAGAGGGGTTCCTTCCTGGGGCCTGAACACCCAGCTGTTGGTGTCAGAAGGTTTGAAATTGCCGACTTTGTAATTGGATCATCAGACAAGTGAATTGTGTTCATCAGTGTAGAGACTCAAGATTGTTTCCCTGTGTAGAGCGTGATTTTCCCTCTAAGCATCGTGGGATACTCTGCTAATGCAGACATGGGATAGCTATGTCTGTGTATGTAAATGTAATGGAGAAAAAACCACATTGGGAAATCATTGGCAAGGGGGAAAAATACTCAGCCCGAAGTTACACTTGACGTGGACTTTGCTGGAACAGTGTGTCAGGTAGGAATTGCAGGTGCTGCTCTCCAGCCTTTCTCCCTGGAGCATCCAAGCAGAGCGAAGAGCTGGCTCCTTCCAGCTGACAGTGTGGGTCACAGGTACCTCCCAACCCCTTTACCTGTGACAACCTCCCCACCCCCAGCTGAGACTTGCTGTTGCGTTCAACCCCTGGCAGTAAGGCTTTAAATAGCCCAAACAGTCAGTAACTTGATGGAAGCAAAAATTCTTGTATCTTTGAGCTTCAATATCCAATTGAAGACGGGCACAAAAGCTTGTGGAGTTTACTGTGAAAAATGCTTCCGCTGTACGTGCTGGTTCTTCCAGCATGGGTTAGATTTTAGACTGCAGTTGTGCTCTCATGTGGGAAGCAAAGCTAAACTGGTGTGAGCAGCCCTGCTCTTTGCTGTCCTCTTCCCAAATGCTTTCCTCGGCAGTATTAAAGCCTTCTAATGGCATTTTGCCATACATGACAACTTACTCAAGTGGTTTCAGCCTCTGTGGGAGTCCGTTGAGAAGTTAACATCTCCAAGAAATACAGGCATTCTTTTGGCACTGGCTGTCAATTGAAAATGAGATTTGAATAATCTATAAAATCAAGCAATTCTGAATGTGCAGTATAAGGCTAAATAGGAAAATGTGGCAATTTGGGGCAGCTCTCCCAGAATTTTTTCCCTGGCCGAGGTGGCGTATCCAGGCAGGCAAAGTCAGCTGTGTTTCTGGGAGAGCTCAGTTCATTCTGTTCCAGTATATTGATGCTTTCGCTGTTGTTCAAAGGTGGTTATAAACCCCTTCAGGAAAAGACAAATTCTTTTACATACTGTGACTCTTTGTGATGCAGTTATATTGGGCTTTGGTTTTCATCTTCTAAACAGGAAGAACCAGCTTGTCAGTTTTTCTTTGATTTGACCAAGCATCAGGGAAAGAAACGTCCCTCAGATGAGAAAGCAGCAGGGAACTCCCAACCTAAGCAAGCCAAAAAACCCCGTAAGTATGTGGATGCTTTTTTCCTGAGCTCGTCCCTTGAGGTATTGAAACATGTCACTCTTCGTTTTTCTCAAGCTGTTGAGCTATATCAGCTTGCCAACGTGCAATGTCACTCTACTAGGTGCTGTTGGAATACAGAGGAACGAAGGGTTCCTTGTTTCCTACAAACCTGACAATCAATTGGTGAATGAAAAGTCAAAAGGATAGTTTCAAAGGTAGCTGGGTCTGTGGTGGTTGCAGTGGGGCTGATGCCATTTACCCTCTGAACATGACTACAGGCACTTTCACAAAGCAGCCTGTTTCCATTCAGAGGGACTGCAAGATCATGGTGCTGATGAGTTCTTGAAACACCATTTCAGTTGTTCTGTGCTGTGACTTCACTAAGTATTAATGCACGGGGAAGGGAGGAAGCTCTTCTGTTACCTCTGTATTTCTGTGCTGTAAATCCCATTAGAGTTTGTCTGACTTGAAGAAATGGAAATGAAATCTTCAAGGATCAGGACTTCTCACTGACAGCGTTATTGCAAGCCTCTATCTTTAGAAATATTGGTCTCAGTTATAAAGAAATTTGGGGTTAAAATGCAAATGTCAGCCTCCCCTTTTGTTTCTGTAAAAGCTATTCCCACTGCCAGCAGGTAAGGGAACATTCTTCCAAAATGTTTCTGGTAGATAAGTCTGGTTGCCTTTGTTACAAGAGACTAAGTTGTTTGGGTTTTATCTATTAGATTTCCAAACCCTTTGCATAGTCCTTGCACTTAACAGTTCTATGGGCTAAATTACTGTACGCTAAAACAAACACAGTGTCACTGCAGAAGAGCAACTGGCTGTAATGGCAGTCAGTTTTGATGAAAGAATGTGTGTGTTTTGTGTGTGTGACACAAGAATGCATCTTTTTTTCCTCCATCACTGCTGTAGGACATAGTGTGCCATTGTGCATATTCATACAACTTCCAAAGCCTTCTGGAGTTCGATACCACGAGAAGAGAATGTTTTGCTCGGAAATTAATCCCAGAATTGGACATTTGGTTTTCTGTAGTTCTTGGGAGGGCCACCTCACGTTTATAGTATTTGCAAAGCTGCTTCTCTAATTCTGTACACAACCTGCAGAGGATGTGAATATAGCATGTGCCCCTAAGGAGAGGTCTGGCTTATCAGTGCCATCAACTTATCTTAAAGGTCAGCTCAGGTATCACAATTTTGATGTGATTCCAGGTGGTTTGAGTGTGATGAATAGGGCAGAACTGCCAAGTGTGTTTGACAGCATCTGTCCTTGTCTGTACCTATGCAGTAATTTTACCTCATTTTGATTTGTTTGTTTAAATTTGCTGGTGTTTTCCTATTAGTGAGCTATAACCAATAAATTCCAGGAATTAGTGCTCTTCCATTAAATTAGAGCGCTCAATGGGAATGGCAGTCAGGAAGGATGTGACTGCTGCCACCTCCTCTTTTGCTGAAATTTCCCAGAGGCACCAGTTCTCTGACCAGATCTGCTTCCACAAACTGTGTCCTTCTGACATTTTCAGTGCTTTATCAACAGGGAAGAGTGGCTGGAAAATAACAGCTCTTCCAGGTCTTGTTCCATGCCTTGTGCTAATGCTTGTTTCTCTTTCCCAATAAAGCACAGCCCACGGGGCCCTGCTGGTTCTGCCTGGCCAGCCCAGACGTTGAGAAGCACTTGGTTGTTAGTATTGGCACGCATGTAAGTACCTGTAGCGTGTTCTTTGCTACATGGCAGCAGAATCGTGCTAAGACACAGCAATATAAATATCAATCTCCATTTTTTAAATCTTAGAAAAACCCAAACTTGATTTGAAGCTGATTCCTGGTTTTGTTTTCAGTTCCTTCACATCTCCCCTACAAAAACGTAAATATATAGATAGCCTTTTAAAAAATGAAGCATTGCCCAGTTTTGCTCCAGCAGCAGAGCTGGATGACAGTGGCAGAACATTTTTCGCTGTGCCAGCCCTCATGGTTTGCTTAAGTTACCATCTGGCAGAACTTTTCCAGTGTGAACTCATTGTAAGCTAGGACCTGCCTTGGCTACAGGATTCACTGTCTGGAGTTATTCCAAACCTCTCTGGGATGATTGGTTTCAATTTTATTATATATAGATTCTGTTTTATTATACATAGATTAAACAGAAGATAAGATAGCTTTAAAGTTGACATCTTAAAGAACATCTTGGAGAGCAATTCATTCATTGATATATTCACTTTGCTTAAAGTTACTGCTTCTGTATAGCATAATCCACTTCAAACTGCTACAGGGATGGGTTTGTCCATGGGCTTATTTTAAAAGCTCTTCATAATTTTCAAGTGGATTTTCTTGTCATAGTAAGAAATTCTAGCCACAGTAGTGAAGTTCACTCAGCAGACTTTCCTGCAGACAAGGCATTCAAGAGATTAATTTTTTGTGTCCTTTAGCAGTCCCTCTTTCCTCTAGTAATTAATAAATTGCTAATAAAATAAGTGACACAGAGGAGAAGACGTTCCTGCTCCTGAGGCAGAATCACTAGGCTGGGGGACACTCAGAATATGGTCAGAGAGTAAACTTCCACAGCACGGTAAGTGTGTGTTGCTCACAGTGAGTTAACTGCTGTGTGTTGTTTCACTCTAGTGCTATCTCGCCCTGGCCAAAGGTGGCTTACTGCCTGATCATGTCTTGATTTTGCCTATTGGCCACTATCAGTCGGTGGTTGACTTGTCTTCAGAGGTGCTGGAAGAAGTGACCAAGTACAAGTCTGCCCTAAAGGAATTTTTCAGAAGCAAGGGAAAGAGATACGTCCTGTTTGAAAGAAACTATAGGAGTCAGCATCTGCAGTTACAGGTATGGTTTTAGTGGCACCCTTGATCTTTATTTTTGTCCTTGTGTTTCAGTCATTTAGTGGTTTATTGTGGTGGTTTCTGTATTTGGCAGATCTGTCACTGTAGCAGAGCGGCCTTAAGCTACCACAGAGATCAGAAAGGAGAAACGGTGCTGAGAACTTTTTCAAGCTTTTAGTTTTCAGCACTTTTTCAGCTCCTACACAAACCAAAAAATATCTCGTAAGTTTAAGCCTGTACAGATGGGTGCTGCCCTGTCTTGCGTGATGAGGCCGAGCGGTACTGAGGAGCACACCAGCTCCAGTGATGGATTGATCCCTCGCTTTCTGCAAGTGGCTTTGTTTGGTCTTCTCCTTTTTTTACGGAAACATCCTCCCTTTCCAGGTGATTCCCGTCCCGTTGGACCGCTGCACCGCTGAAGACATTAAAGAGTCCTTTATTGCCCAGGCACAGGAACAACAGATTGAATTGGTAGAAATCCCAGAACACTCGGATATCACGCAAGTACGAGACGAGATTTCACCTGGTGAATTTACTTTTCCCTCTGTCCCGTCTCGGGTGGTGGTGTCCCTCTGCAGCCCGGTGCTGCTCTTGGAGGCTGAGGGCTTCATCTGTGCCAGGTGTGTTCTGCTTCGGGTGAAGATCCCACGAACAACGGATGTGCTGCTGATCCCAAAACGGTTCCAGCTGTGCGCAGGGCTGGCTGGATTTCACTGAATTTCACTGAATTTTTAGAGTTGGAAGGGACCATAGAGATCATCTAGGCCCTTCGGCTACCTAACACCAGCCCTAACACCACAACGGCACTGTGGTGCGGGAGGAGGCAGTTTTAGGTTCCCTTGGATAGGAATTTGAAAGAAAATCATCTTGTTATTATCAGAGAAATGACAGAACAC